>RJWM01006515.1:0-83878 GCA_004363535.1 Dasyprocta punctata
TTTGATTCTTTCATCAAGTTTAACCTAACTGCCAATTTGGCAGTAGGCTTTTTGACACATAATTTTTATTTTATTGATTCTTTCCCCCAGGTCTGGTTTCCCTAGGGGAGTGTTATGGATTAGATCTAGGATGCTCCCCACAAAGGCTCATGGGTCCAGAGTCTGGGCTGAGCTTTTGGCCATGATTGGATCATGGGATGCCATACTCATCCATGGATCAATCCATTGATGAGTCCCTAGCTGCTGAGAAGTGGCCTGGCAGGACAAGGTGGGTCCCTGGGCTGTGCCTTTGGAGGGTGCATTTCTCTGGTTTTCTGCTTTTCCTCTTTCTGGTTGCCATGGTTGAGCAGCTCTCCTCCACCACCTCCATGGACCAGGCCGTTTCTGCCTGGAATTACCATGCACTGAACCCTCCCAAACTGTGAGGTTGTCAACTATTTCATCCTAGTGATTAATGAGCAGACCAATACATGTAGTTTTATTTATTTATTTATTTACTCACCAGATACCATTTTTCAATCCATTTTTTCAGTTTATAATACATTTTACCATATGCTGTTTTTATTTTTTTTAATTTTTTTTTTCCGGCACTGGGGATTGAACTCACAACCTCGCGCCTGCCTGCCAGGCGCATAAGCCACTGAGCCAAACTCCCAGCCCTAGTTTTTTTTGAGGCAGGGTCGCACTGTGTAGCTCAGGCCAGCCTTGCGCTCATGTTGTAGCCCAAGTGGGCCTTGAACTCACAACACTCCGCCTACCTCAGCCTCCCGAGTGCTGGGATTAAAGGCGTGCATCACCACGCCCGGCTTATCATATGCTGTTTCATTTATTTACTTATTTATTTATTTCTGGTACTGAGAATTGAACTCAGAACCTTGCACTTGCCAGGCAGGCAACATGCCATTGAGTTACATCCCTGGTCCAGGATTTGCTGTTTTAAAAATTGTGTGTCATTTCTGAGAATAATAAACATTACGAATTTGTTAAATACTCAAGATATGTATTTGCTATTTAGGATTAGTCGGGTGTATTGCAGTTTCTAGAACAGAGGACTTAAAATGGGAAATTCACAGCTTCTAAACTTGCAAACTTTATTACCACCACTTCACAGAGGGAAAACCTCACGTTTGGAGAAGTGAATCCCTGAAGTTATACAGACAAGAAATAGAAGAGTTCACAGCCAAGTCCGAACACCCATTATTTTCTTTCACAAGTGTGTGTGCCACACCTTGCGGTCACAAAAGTGTCCTTCCCTTGGGAGCACTCAGGAGCAGCTCACCTCACGGCCGGTGATCTGTCGGCTGTGTTCACACCTGCAGCAGTGGATTAGGGCCGCTTCTTTCTAGGCGAGGAATCTACAAAGGATATTTACTGGTTTACACAAATCCCAGGGTGTGCTGGTTTCAGGAACTGCTTGGCACAGATGCTCAAATGCTGTGTCTGGGGTCGCCCCCTGCTTTTAAAAAAATCTTCCCTCAATTTTACTTCCTTCATATTAACTTCATTCTCAGACAAGTTCTGCATAGTTTTCTCCCATCTAAAGGCCATGGTCAAAATAGAGAATTCTGTTTGTTTTTGATACAGGGTCTCGCTGTATAGTTCATGCTGGCCTTGAACTCACTATATAGCCCACACTGGCCTTGAACTCATGGTGATCCTCTTGCCTCAGCCTCCCGACCGTCAGGAGTACAGGCGTATGCTACCACGCCTGGCCAAAACAGAGAATTTCCGTTCAAACTAAACGCATCAAATTATTCATTAACTTATGAACAAACCTCAGAGCGATGAAGTTGGAGGTGGCAAGTCTGCCCCGGCACACCCAGGGTGGTCTCTCCGGGCTGTCCTGGTCTCAGTGTCACTTGTCCTTCCTATGGACTGACCTGTATCCCCACGATGCCGGGACCAGCCTGCCCCTCGCCTACGCGTAGCGGCTGGGGGACCTCGCTGCCCTGCGCATCCCAGGCGGCTGCGGGGCCGGGCCAGGCCAGGGCTGGCTGCGGTTCTCTGCGAGAGACCCGAGGCTCCGCAGGTCTGGGGCCCGAAGCCGCGCCGGCTGAGCTCCCCGAGGGGTGACTTTTCCATACGTAAGGGCGCACGCTAGAATTGGTTGATGGAAGACGTACGTGTAAACACACACACACACACACACACACACAGGCGCGTGGCAGAGCCCCCACTGGCCCGCTCACTCCCCCGCCCACAGCGGCTCAAAGCCACGCCCACCAGGGCTCCGCCCTCGGACCGCTTCTGTGAGGGAGTGGGGCATGTGGGCGCGTCGCGCATGCGCAGCGCGGGCGCGCGGTTGCCGTGGCAGCGCTGCCGGAGGGAGGGCGCGGCCGGGCCCGGACGGTGGCGCGCTGAGGCGGCTACGCGGCCACCGAGAGCCCGCAGCCGGGCCAGAGGCGGCGCCGGACAGGCCTGAGTGGAGGGGCGCGCCGCCCGGCCGGCGGGGATGCGGGACCGGCTGCCCGACCTGACGGCGGTGAGCGGCAGCGGGATGGGGCGCGGGGCCGGGGCCGGGGCGCGGGGATGGGGAGGGGGCCCTGGACGGGGTGCTAGGGTGGGGCTGCGGGAGGAGGCTGCTGGGGAAGGGTCCAGTCGGGGTGTCCAGGGCGAGGTCTCCAGGGCGCAGGATCCGGGGGCGGGACCTTGGGGTGGAGGTCCTGCGGAGGAGCCCCTTGAGGATCCCGGGGTGCGGCCTGTTGAGGACCCCGCTCCCCGCTGGTTGGGAGGCGCCCGACAAGTCCATGGCAGAGTGATCCCCTGATACCGTGGTGGCTCCCGCGGGCTGTCGGCGTGATGCCACCCGTCGTGGGCCAGGCTCTGGGCGCCCCCATGTGACTGTGGGCATTTCCACAGTGGGGCAGGGCGTGGCCCGCAGTCTCGGGGTCTCTGGGGAGCAGCAGAGCTGATGCCCGCCTTGTCTTCGCGGTTATCACAACCAGAAGGGGCTGCGGTACTGCACGCCCCACCCCGAGGGTTCCCTGCCTGCCGCTGTGTCCCAGCTCTGACCCAGGCCTTGCCCCATGGAGTGGACGCAGACCAGCGGTGGCCTGCGGTTCCTGTGTCCCCAGTAACAAGTGTACTGGTGAAGTCAGGCCTCTGCGCCCACATTTTCCCAACAGGCCGGAGTGGGCTGCCGGCCTTGTGGCCTGCTGTACCCCCCGAGCCACATCCCCGGTCCTGGGGTATTTTCGTATTTTTAATTGACGCATAGCCGCTGTGCCTGTTTGTGGGGTGCTGAGTGACATTCATCGTAGTATATGCCTCGATCAGCTCAGGACGGTGGCCGTATCGGTCACCCTAGATGTTTCTTAGCTGCGTCGGAGACACTCAGAATCCTTAGTAGCTGTTTAAAGCGTCCAGTTAGTTGCCGTCCACTCTGGTCAGGTCGCGGTGCTCCAGAGCATGGGAAGTTCCTCTTGCTGTTCGGCCGCACCTGAGTCTCGCTAGTGTCCTTTCTCCCTGACCTCCTCACACCCTCTTCCCCGGCTCACTTCGTCTTCCAGATCAGCTTTTCCTTGGGAGTGAGGGCCCTTAGCATTGCTCTTTCTAGGTCTGGCTTCTTTCCCTTGGCAGAATGACCTCTAGTTCCGTCCACATTTCTGCAGACGGCAGAATTTCCTTCTTCTTGATGGCTGAGTTCTGTTAAAAGCGGGACGAGTTCCGTCGCATACTGCTAGGTGGGCTGTTTATGGCTGTGTAAGAGTTAAAACTTTTTAGGCCGGCAGAAGTCATTATGTGTTTTCCCTGTCTGGAAAGAACCAGAACTGATGTGTGCCGGCTGTTAGCCGGTTTGTTTTTCCAATACACAAATGCAGCCCCTGCGCTCAGCGTGGCCGCGACCAAGGCTGCCCGGGCCGCAGTGAGGTGACCTTGCTCCCTGCCCCCGAGAGCGGGGCTGTCCTGTCCCCGGGTTGGGAGAACAGAGGTGACAGCCCCTGGCCTCCTCTGCGGTCTGTCGGTGTGGCGGGGAACCCTGGGGGGGGCAGCTTCTCCTTGGGGCCGTGGGAATGACGCGCGAGGCTCTTCCTAAGGAAGTCCCTCCGCCGCCGTGCTTCCTTCCCTCTGTTAATGGCCGCCTGTTTCCACGCTCCCTGCAGAGGAAGACGCAGGGTCCCATGAATCGGCTGTCACCATTGCGTCCTCCAGCCCCTTGGAAATCCCCAGTGCCACACGGTGGGGGCTCCCGCGTGCCTAAGATCACACAGCGTGACAACTGTCACTGTCCTGTGGAAGGACAGCAAGTTCACGTCCCGTGGGGAGGCAGGGAGAAGGTCTGTCAGCCAGAGGTCCTCCGCTCGAGTGGCGAAGAGCGCAGAAGGCAGTTACCAGCCACTCCGCAGCCCTCCCCTTCCCGACGTGGGATGGAAGTGGTTTTGCTCCAGAGTTTGGGCCCAGCCGAGACCTCATCTGGTCCCGCGCCTGTGCCGTGAGGGAGGGACTGCCCGGCAGAAGCAGCTGTGGGTTTACTTCCGGGCGGTCTAATCTGGTGAAGAGCTTGTAAACTCCTCAGTGCTGTTATTCTCCTGCATGGGTTGTTTTTTTTTGGGGGGGGGCAGGAAGGCAGGGTCTTGCTGTGTAGCCCAGGCTGGCCTTGAACTTGAGACATCCTCCTGCCTCAGCCTCCTGAGTGCTGGGATTACAGGCGTGCGCCAGCACACCCGTCATCTGCTGCACCTAAAGCGGAGATGATAGTGTGTCTCTTGTACCTCATGAAGGAAGCTTTGAAACAGAATTATTTAATATGCAAAGCTCTATGAAGGAAGTGATGTGCAGTTACATGCACTATTAATATTTGCTACTCTTCATGTTCCCAGGAAATTCTAAGGGCAACCCCCTCTCTCTAAAATAGTTAACATTGGACTTTACATCCTTAATGTTTAATGGTTTTAATATTTAAACACCTGCCTCGATGGTACTAGGTGTCATTCTTTTTTGGAATATGTCGTTTCCAAGTGGTTTGGGAATAGTCAAATGTCGACTAACAGCCATTTTTCTACTTGGCTGGTATTTCTGTAAAGTTTAATGTTTGATTTTGGAAGTTAAAATGGCTCAGCTACAGTGGCCAAAGTATTTGAGATGCCACCGAAGTTTTCTTTATCGGGTGCTCGTGCTTCCTCCTGAGAAACAGGCACCACTGATAACCGCTTGGAAAGGACTTAAAAATGTGTTTGTCTAAAGTAGTTTACATCCACATATTTAGTCACACGGGTGCAGATGGCTTGGGGGGGCAGTGCCCACGACCCCCGGACTCCACAGCCAGGGCAGCGTCGCCGCTTCTGGCATACAGAAAGTCGGGCGAATCTTGTGGTGCAGATTCCTGGATGGCTGGGTCCCCGCCGGGTCCCTGCCAGGGCAGAGCGGGGCAGAGAGGAGTGAGGCGCAGGGGGCAGCGGGCAGGCGGGGTGGAGGACCGAAGCTCGGTGGAGGACTCGAGAGCAAGTAGTGGGTCTGCAAGCAGAGGGGCCCAGGTGGCCTTCTGGTCAGCTTTCCAAAACAAGTGAATCCATGCAGGCGGTCATGCCTGTTAAAGTCTAGCAGACTTCAGCTATGGGAATTGTTAGTCTGAAAAGAAACAAATTCTCTAGCTGTGTGGCTCATTAAGAGACCTAAGAAAAATGAGAATGGTGCTTTTCATCCCTGGATCAGGTGATGAATCGTGAGCAGTTTTTCTGAGAGCAGGAAACACTTCTCAGATGTTTCTATTTTTTCTAGCTTTAAATTTTTTTTTTTTTTTTTTTTTGGTTCTGAGGACTGAGCCCAGAGCCTCCTACTTGCTGGACAAGTGTTCTACCGCTGAGCCGGATCGCCAGCCCGTTTCTACTTTTTGACAGCTCATATTTGTACCAGTAGTACAGCGTTGTAAATACTCAAGGTTCTAATTCATAAAATAGGAACCTTTAAGCCAGGCACTCAGGAGGCTGAAGCAGGAGGACTGTAAGTTCGAGACCAACCTGGGCAACTTACTTAGTGACTTAGTGACTCAGTGAAACTCGGTCACAGAATAAAAACATCAGAAAGGGCTGGGAGTGCAGCTCGGCTCTCCTTGGGCTCCATCCCCAGTATGATGGGAAAAAAAGGAACATTTTGGAAACTTCACACTTAGCATTTCATATATAAATATGTAACTTTATTTGTGGATGTATAGTTTAGAGTATCTTACTCACTGCGGAGAGTCTTTATGTTTCACGCTCGTCCAGCCGCACGGCTGCAGTGGGCAGGCTCTGTGCGGGTAACCGGAACACGTGTGCCCATTTACACGCGTGCTGCTCGCTCTGACTTCAGGTTTGCCCTGAGAAGGGGCGGGGCTGCAGTAGGGCGCGTCCTGCCCTGCCCTCCTCGTCCTCTCCCCCACTGCTCCCGCGCCTGCTCTCCTCCAGCCCAGCACCGCCCGGCAGCCCACGGGCCTCCTCCGCTCCGTGCCCGGAGGTGGCCGGCCGTCTGGAGCGCTGCGGAGGCTGACACGGAGCGGCGCTCCTCCCACGGCCTCCTGGTCCTGGGCTGGGCTCGCTGTGCGCTGCCCATGGCCACAGGAGGGGAGCTGTCGGGGTCTCATCCTCAGGGCACAGAACGCCTCGCCCAGCCAGGCAAAGGGGGTCTGCTACCGGGCGTGGCGGAGCCTCCTAGGTTTGGGGTGGGACGCCTGTGTCCCCCGCTGTCTCCGGCCGGCCTTTGCTGTCTGTCCCTTGCTGTGCGCTTCCTCCCCTCCGTGTCCTCACGCGGGCTGGTGCCCGGCGCCGTCTCTGACCTGGTGCTTTGGTGCGGCCGGTGGAGGGGTCGCCGGGCGATGCATAGGCAGTGGTGAGAAGGGGCCACGGCTGTCGCTGCAGGAAGCAGAGCCCCCGAGCTGTGGGGACTGTGGACACCAGGGACTGGCTCCTCAGGGGACAGCCCGAGAGCCGCTGGGACAGGCGGGAACGAGCTGGCAGAAGGCGCAACGCCCGGTGGGGGACAGAGAAGGTGGAGAGGCCGGAGGAGCGGCGCCCGTGGGCTCCCTGCACGCCTGGTGGCCTTGTGGGCAGCGGCTGGCCCTGCCCTGCATTTAAATGCTCCCTTAAGCCCTCCTGCCATCCTCTGTCCCTCCTGGTCCTGGTCCTGGTCCCCGTCCTGGTCCTGGGGACAGCATGATTGGCCTGGTGGGTTTAGGCTGACACAGCTGAGCCGGCTGCCGTGCTGTGGCTCTGAGCCAGGTTGCGTCGCAGTGTCCCACGTGCATGGGCTGTGTGGCGTGGGCATGGTGCTTGCGGTGTTGTGACCACCACGGCCGGCCTGGTGGGTACATAGTGGGCAGCGCGCGTGATGGACTCCAGGTCGTGTGGCTCCCCCGACTCACCCGGTGTCAGCGTGGGCTCTCCAGGCTTGTCACAGAGACAGGAGTGTGGTGGGAAACTGTGTGTGCAGGCCCTGGGTCTGGAGTCACGGGACGGAGAGGAGGTCGGCAGTGAGCTGCGGGCCCCGAGAAAGGTGACCTTGCACGCTGCAGCCTGAACGTGTGATTCTGTAGAAGTCAGAAAGGAGCATCCCATGGGGCGGGCCACGCGCTGACAGCGACCGACGCCCCCGCACCCTCGCTCGGTCTTTGTCTGAATCATTGCGTCTGAAAAAGAGCTGAGCGCTCCCGGAACACAGGCGCCACAGCCACTGGACGTGCTCTGGGGTGATGCTTGGTTTTCTCCCGACTACCGTTTACTGGGAGCCCCCTCTGTGCAGTGTGGGGAGAACGGTGTCCCCAGAGGGCCGGCCTGGGTGCTGCCTGTGCGCCATGACTGCTGGCTCAGCACGGATGGCGCACATGTCCAGCCCCGGGACCGTTGGTCCTGCAAGCCTGGGAGCTGCACCTGCGCCTGGCCAGTGTGGTCACAGAGGGGACCCAGCTGTCACTGCCACGCTGGTTTTGTGGGGTTTTTTGGTTTTTTGTTTTTATTTTTTTGAGACAGTCTCACTATGCAGTTCAGTCTGGCCTTGAACTCACATGTAGCTCAGGCTGGACTCAAACTCATTGTGATCCTCCTGCCTCAGCCTCCCAAGTGCTGGGATTACAGGTGTTGCCACCACACCCAGTTTTAAGATTTTTTTTAAAAGGAGAATTCTTTGGTATTTAGCAGAAATAGGAAGTTGAATCTCGAAGGGTTTTTTATGTGGCTCTGGAGGCTGAACCAAGACTCACGCTAGGCAAACACTGCCCGAGGGCCTGGCCCTGAATGTGGCCCTCACTGTGACACTGGGGGCTGGGTAGAGGCCCAGTGTGGCTGTCACGCGAGTGTCACCTGTCTTGGTGTGAGAGATGAGACAACAGGAAGCAGCCCGGGCGTCAGGCCCAGGACAGCACACTGGGCGTTTCCTGCTGTCTAAGAGCCGAGAATTCCAGGCGGAAAGGAGCCCGGGAAGGGAGGCTTGGAAGACCGCATCAAGGCCGTGGAGAGGTCGCGTTCCTGGTCGTGAGGCCTCGGGGTGACAGGCTCTTCTGGCAAGTGGGGGCTTCGTAAGCGCCCGTACTGTGTGACGTCTTCCCCTGGAGGAGGGGCAGAGTCTCTGACATCTGTCCGTGCCCTGTGGGGATCGGCAGCGCCCGCGGCCCCTGGGACTGACAGGGGGTTTCTTCCCGGCCGTCGGGAGTGGCTTGCGCTCCCCGCTGTCCGTCCCGTGGACGGGCTCACCTGCTGGTCGCTGTGTGGTGCAGCCATGGGGAGGCCCGGGGACAGATAGGTTGTGGCCATGGTGACCCCAGGCTCCTTACAGCAGCCCCTGGCGATTTTCCATGACAGGGTAGGGGCAAAGCTGGCGTCTGTGAGCCTGGAGCCGCTGTCAGAGCTGAGTGGTGGCAGCGGCTGGGTGTGGGCCCTGTCTCGTGGTCCTCGGGGTCGGGCGCAGGTGCCTGCAGAACTGTGGTGTCGCATGTGTGCTGTCAGGGCCGCACGTGACGGTGTGGTGCGCTGGTGCCGGCCCTGAGCCTTGTGCTCCAGACAAGCAGCTGACCGTGGGCCCAGCTGAAGTCCCGTGTCTAGCCGACCCTGGAGGCCGGCGGGATGGAGTGGGGCCGGGAGCAGGCTGGGTCCGCAGAGCGGCTCTTCCTCCCGGGAGGTGGGGAGTGGGTTGTGCGGGCAGGGCCGCCCCATCTGCTGCCCGCCGCGGGGCCTCGAGCAGCCTGCTCCTCAGGCAGTGGTGAGACTGCAGAGCAGGGCCCTGCGGTGAGTGGATGTGTGTGTCCAGGGCCGGGGACCAGAGCGGGGGTGTGGGGGACCTGCCCGCCGTCCCACGGCTGTCGGGAGCCGTCCTCTGGCGACTCCTGCTGTCCTGTGGCCGCCCCGGCGGTGCCCCACGCTGCGACCTGGGGAGGAAGGACATGGCACACCCCTCCCTGCCTATCTCTGAGGAGCAGCAGCATCCTGTCCCCCGTAAGGGGCGGGACCCCCTTATCTCCAGCCGGCGGCCTGGGCGCAGGAGGAGCGTGCCAGCCGTCCTGGGGGCCGGAAGAGGCTGCTGGGATTCTTGGGCCAGGTTCCTTTGGCCCCGGGGAGGGCGGGTTTGGTTTGCTTCCCGGGCACGTGTCACCGGGGTTTCCGAGCTCCGTGGTGGCGGGAGTCTGCGTGGTCCATGGGCTCAGCAGTGTGTTGGGCTGTCACCGAGGCTGGTGGCCTGGGCTGCTGGAGGTTGTGGGCGGAGCAGTGCTGACTCCCAGGGACCCGGGCCCCAGGCCGCACAGTGAGCGCCATCCCAGACTCTGGTGAGCCTCGCGTGACTTAACTGTCCGCCTCTCTCTTCCCTGTTGCTGGCGCAGAGCTTCTCTCTTGCTGCTTTAACTTCCTGTTGGGCGCCCCAGTCTGCCTGGTGTTGAGGGCGCCCAGCTGTCCCTCCTGGGCCCTCTCCGCACCCTGGGCGGCGCCTGGGTCCAGGTTCCTGAACTGGTGGTTTCTTGAACTGCTTTCTGGTGAGCAGCGCCATTCCAGCTTTCCTCGGCGGTCCTTGGGCTGCTTGCATCCTCCGCGGTGTCACCCGGTCTCCTGCACGATCCCAGCGTCGTTGGGCGGTGTGTGTGAGCGGGCTGAGGCTGCCCGCCAGGGAAAGCGAGGTACCGCAGGACGCAGGGGGCTCTGGGAGCAGCGGCGGGGCGGGCACTTTGAGTCTCGCGTGGAGAATGTGAGCACGCAGCCCCAGCGGTTTGACCTGTGCAGGATGGCACTGGTCCAGTGGCACCGGGAGTGAAAGTGTGGGCCCAGGTTTCCGCCCTGGGCCCCTCAGCTGCTGCTGGGCCCTGTCGGGGTCACAGAGTGGGTCCCGGGGGCGTGCGCCCCGTCCTACTGCCGTCGTCTCTCAGCTCACCTGTGCGCCGGGGTGAGCGTTTTGGAACTCGAGTGTGACATTTGGGGCTTTCCGTTTCAGTGCAGGAGAAATGAGGAGGGAGACACGCCCGTGGCCGTGGAGAAGGACCACTTCATGGACGACTTCTTCCACCAGGTGAGTGCGCTGCCCGAGGGCGTCACAGGTGTTCTTACGTTGAGTAGCAATGCAGCTGCGGCGTCTGAAATGGCACTGGGTGGGCACTGCGGCCCTCAGGTGAGGGGACTGCCCCGTGACGCTGGCCAGTGCCCTGGCGGTCATCCGAGCGTGTCCAGGCATGCGCTGTGACATTCGAGGCACAGAGGTGCAGTGACGCGTCCCTCGGCCCGTCCCGACCTGGAGCGCTGTCTGAAGGCGCTGCAAGTCCGGCCGGCTCGGCTCGCTGTGGGCACGGAGCGACCTGAAGCAGATGTCGCCAGCTTGGGCTGCGGAGCGGCCAAGGGCAGAGAGCACGCAGGACCGGCCACGCCAGCCACTAAGGGCCCTCGCGTGTGGCCCGCGGCCCGGTTTGCATGTCTTTGGTGCTGGTCCTGCTGGCGCTGTCCATGGGGAGCCATGTGTCCTGTGAGCTGGGAAAGGGGGTGTGTGCGGGCAGAGGGCTCTTCCTCGGTGTCCCCACGCCGACGCCCGCCATCTCCCCAGGTGGAGGAGATCAGGAGCAGCACGGCCAGGATCGCGCAGTGCGTGGAGGACGTGAGGAGGAACCACAGCGTCATCCTGTCCGCACCCAGCCCCGAAGGAAGTAAGCCGTCCACCTGTCCGTCTGCATGTCTGTGTGCCCGTCCGAGCCGCTGGCTGTCTGGCCGTGGACAGCCTGGGTCTCTGCCCTCGCTTTGAACCAACAGACATGGTGCCGAGTCGGCCCTTGCGTGCCCGGCCTCCGCGCAGCCTCTGCGGGCTCCCATGGGGCCCCAGTGCACAGCTGGGCTGCCGTGAGGCGACCCCGAGGACACACGGACGTGACCCTGCCAAGGTCTGCGTGTGCGCAACCTGAGAGCTCCGTGTCCGTGCGTGGCCACGCCGGGGGAGCCGTGCAGGCCGGTCCGAGGGGTGTGTGGTGTGCGGCCCTGGGTGCGAGCGAGCGCCCGTGCGGGGTGAGGAGCTGCGCGAGCTGGGGTCACTGCTGGACCACACTGCGCTGTGCCTTGGAGTCACTGGGCTCTGCCTGGCAGAGGCCGGGTTCTCCCTGTGCCACACGGCCTGCTGGGCTGGGGCCGCCCCGTCTTTTGCTGCCTTTCTTCCCGGGGCCGGTGTTTCCGCGCTAACCAAGTGCCCCTGCTTCACTTTCATTTTCTGCTTCTTTGTTGGTAGGATACAGAGATAGGACAGTGTCACGTGTTGCCCTCCTGTCCCGTCCGCCTACTGAATTAGTTATTCTGCCCATTTCTCCTCAGGTCCTGCTGGGTTACTTTCTGTGAATAGTGAGATTCCCCCTCACTCTCACTCGTCATTCTTTTTTGTTTTGCTTTTGCTTTTGGAGAAGGGTCTCCCTGTGTCGTTCAGGCTGGCCCAGGACTCGCAGCAATCCTCCTGTCTCAGCCTCCTGAGTGCTGGGATGCCAGGCGTGCCCAGCTATGCCCGGCTGGTCTTACTGTCCATCCTTAGCTGACCTGTTCACCGATGTCTGCCCTGCGCCGGGGAGAAGTGGAGCTGAGTGCTGATTCTCAGTCTTGGAGAAGAGCAGGGAGCCCAGGCTTTGCGTTTCGTGTGTGAAGGGATCAGTGTCGGTGAGAAGTGAGAAAGAGCTCACGCAGGCTGCCGACCTGCTGCATGCCTGGCGTGTACCGGGCCTGCAAGCCCCGGGTGAGGCCCCGCTCTGGCGCAGTCTTTTCCCAGCGTGAGGTCCCGGCCATCCCCCAGGGGCCCTCTGTGGCCAGACCACCCTGGCCCTGAGCTGCGTGGACTTCCTCGTGCGCTTCCCGGGAAGCCCTGCGTCCTGACCGCGTCCCGCAGTCCTGGAAGCCCCACAGCGAGGACACTGTTTAACCGTCGAGTGGCCACCGGCCGGCGTCTTCCATAGCACCTTCACTCCTCGGGCAGCTGCGTGGGGGTGAAGATGGGTATGACTGCTGGGAGGAGCTCCTGCCCAGCGCACTCCGTGCCCAGGGAGAGCAGTTGGCCAGCTGTTAGTGTCTCTCGGCGCCCTTGGTGGCCTGCGGTGCAGTGCTGCTTTTGCCTTCTGTGAGCCCTGGAGCTGGACCCGGGGTCCGGCTGCCCCTCAGTTGCTCTCTGCCCACTGCAGCTGTAGGCTGAGGTGCCCAGGACAGGGCTGCCCCTCCCCACCCTGTGTGCCCTGCTCGGGCCGGCTCTCCAGCGGTCAGCAGGTGGCCCCTGCCTCAGTCCTGGAGCCGTGTGGCTTGCAGACACTGCCGATGGAAAAGCTGCTGCCTTGTGCGACGGGGCAGGTGCGGGCTTCCTCCCTTCCTGTCCAGTGCTGCCCTGGGTCCTGGCCTCTGGACGCTGCGGGCTCCCCCAGCCCTGCCACGGGTCCCAGGAAACCCCGAGGCCCCTGGGGAGCTGCTTGCCCAGCAGCACTGGGCGGGCCTCGCCCATCGCTCCTCCCCGGTGCCCTCAGTCCAATGCGGCAGCTCCTCTTGGCTGCCCCTTACTTTGTTCAGAAACGGCAGAGCCGACTCTGCCGCCCCAGGAAGCACCAGAGCCTCTGCGCGAGGGCGGCTGCAGGTGCCACCTCCCTGGGGCCCCAGGCTGCCGGGCTCTGCTCTGCCTCCCTGGGGCCCTGGACTTCGGGGCCCTGCTCCACCTCCCTCAAGGCTGTTAGGCCCCGGGAGGGCCCTGGGCGTGGTCAGCACGGTCCTGAGGGGGACGTGGACCCCCAGGAGGCGCTGTGGGGCCGTGTGGTTGCTCCTCGGTTACTGCGTGTGACCTTTCCCTCGACCGGAACCCAGGCCCCTGCCTGCTCCCAAAGCTTGGGAGTGGCACAGGTGTTGGGGCCGGGCAGCCGGGCACGGGGGGGGGGCGCCTCAGGCGCTGGGGGGCCAGGGACTCAGCCTTGTCTCTCGGGCGCTGCTCAGACCCCAGGGGTGCCCAGAGGCCCTGCAGGGCTGTGCCCGCACAGTGTCCACCCAGTGTCCACCCAGCAGTGCGGGTGCAGCGGGCACTGCCGCCAAGGCCTGTCCACGGGGCGTGTGGGTGTAAGGGGCACTCGGGCGTCCCTGGAGCCCGCCACTCGCCTTGGTCAATCGGTCTTGTGTGAGTGTTGTGGCTCAGATGCCTTATTCTGAATTTTTAAAGAAATCAAAGAAGAACTCGAAGACCTGAACAAAGAAATCAAGAAAACTGCTAACAAAATTCGGGCCAGGCTAAAATGTAAGTTTAAAGTTTGATTATCAGTGGTGGAACATGGGTAACTACTACTTTTTGCTTTTCAGTTTGTTATTGTCTTGCATTTTCAAAGATCATGACCGTATCGTAACAAACTATTTGTGTGTGTTTGGAAGGGCTACTGCACATCCTGTAAGAGGAAGCATTGCTTGTGAGATTCCTGGGCTTTAAAGTCACTTTGAGTAGTTCTTGTTTATGTTACTTTGGTGTAAGTTAACTTGATCTATAGTTAAGTTTGTTTGTTTTTTCTTTTTCTTTCTTTTTTTTTGTTTTGTTTTGTTTTGATTTTTCAGATAAGATCTAGCTGTATGGCCTTCAACTCTGTAGGTAACCCCCTGCCACAAATTTGTGGCGATTCTCCTGCCTCAGCCTCCCGAGTGCTGGGATTATAGGAGTGCACCACCATGCCTGGCTGTTCCTTTTAATTTTAGTGATGTACTTATTTACTTTTTTATTTTAGCTGTATTTATTTTTGAGATGGGGTCTCACCCTGTTGGCCAGGCTGGCTTTGAGCTTGAGAGCTCCCCGTCTCCATTCTTAAATGCTGGGACTCCCGGAGCGCACTGAGCAGTGAGAGACCGCTTTGATAGTAATGCAGTCTTGCCATCTGGTCACGTGAAGGACGTCATCTCGAGTCAGTCCAGCCTGTCCTCTCTTGACGTGCCTGTCCCCTTGGGGTCCCCAGCTCCGAAGTCCACAGGCACATGTGTGCCACGTGCACGCTTGTCCGGGTAGTGACACGGTTCCTTGCCGGTGTGCCCTGGGGACCGTTTCCCAAGGCGCCTGTTTTGTGTCCTGGGGAGATGCGCTTTGAAGACGCAAAGGAAAGCAGCTCGAGGTTTGACGGGAAGAACCCTGAGCTTTCGCCTGAAACCTCTGTCCTGTTTCCTTCCAGCCATCGAGCAAAGCTTTGACCAGGATGAGAGCGGGAACCGGACCTCAGTGGACCTGCGCATCCGCCGAACCCAGGTCTGCCTTGGCGCCTCCGTCGGATGGAAGCAGCCCGGGAGGCCCAGGGCTCTGCTCCCTGCGGACTGGGGCGGCTGCCTGTGTCGTGCTGTGCACACACGCGTTTCCACAGGAAGGGAGCAGAGTCCCCGGGTCCTGGCCGTGCCACGGGGTGTGGGGTGTAGGGCAGCAGAGCAGCGTGCAGGGCCCTGGCCCGGTGTGTTCGGTGCCCGCATTGCAGCTGGGCCAGGCTGCCCATGGCCAGGGCATGGACTCCTTTCCTCCCTCGGGGTGGATGCTGTGGCCCGCAGGGTCGTTGTGAAGTCCAGTGCTGGGGAGGCTGGGGGCTCCCGCGTCGTTGGCGGGCTGTGTCCTGGTGCATCCACTACACAGACCCGTGCAGAGGTCCCTCGGGACGCTGGAAGTAGACCTTCCTTTCCGTTCCGCCCCGCCGCGCTCCCCCGGCGTCTTCCTGACAGGTGTGTGTCGGGGTCGGGGCACGGCAGGTTCCAGCTGCACAGCTCCGAGCAGCTAGGTCTTGGGGGCGGCCTCTGTGTCCGCCAGCCAGGGAATGCATGAGGAAATGTGGGGCGCGTGAACTGCAGGGCCTGCTCAGCCGGGAGGGAGGGGCTCAGGTCATTTGTACGAACACGGATGCACTTTGAGACTGTAGTAATGTTAAGTGAAATAAATCAGACTCACGAGCACAAACAGCACGTGGTTTCTCTTATTTGAGAAACCCAATGTATGAATAATTTAAAGGACAAAATAAAAGATAGACCTCGTAAGATCGTTGGACCTGCGGGTGGGAGCTAGCGATGGAGCGGCCGGGTGGGGAGGGCGAGTGCGGGTTCCTGTGGTGAGCCCAGCGCTGTGCACGGCAGCATGGGCCGACGATCAACAGGGCAAAAACAACACATACAGGCTCACGCGCACATGGCACACACACACGGGCACACACACGCACACATGCACAGCCCAGACCACCCACCTTGAGGGCACCTGGAGCCAGGCACAAACCCCAACCCGAGCTGCCTGGCCTCTTGTGAGGGCCCATGCTCTGCTGTCTCTGGGCTCTTGCTAATTCTGCCTGCAACCCTCGCTGTGCCGGGCCAGGACAGAGGAAGCACGCGTGGTGTTCTCGGCATCGCTCTGTCCCCGGCCTCTGCTCAGTGTTCCCTGGAGGAGCAGCGCGCGGGCCTGGCGTCCTGGACACTGTGCTGCCTTCAGAGAGGCCGCATGGAGCTCTGACGCCGCCCTCCCTGCCCGCAGCATTCCGTGCTGTCTCGGAAGTTCGTGGAGGTCATGACGGAGTACAACGAAGCCCAGACTCTGTTTCGGGAGCGGAGCAAAGGACGAATACAGCGCCAGCTGGAAATCAGTGAGTCCCCGGGCGGAGCGGCCCAAGTGGCTCCTGGCTTCCTCAGATCCCCGCTAGGAGGCACACCTGACTCCAGATCTGGTTCCAAACGCGTAATTCCAGCAGCTTCCTGTTTCTTTTTTTTTTTACTTTTATTTTAAAGAGAATAAAACCAAGCAAAATATAACAGAATAAAGCCAATCAAAGCAGAACAGTGAAAGTGATAGAGTTTCCGAAACAGGGTAATAGGAATCCAGCAGTGGCCCCCGTGATGCCTCTTGTTACCTTCACAATCGCTGCCCATGTCGTCATCATAAAATCAAAGCAGAACAGGGCAGAATAAGACCAATCAGAGCAGAACACTGAATAAAACAAGACTAAAATGGAACAAAACAAAACAGTGAGAACAATACTGAGTTTTAAAAACAAGGCAGAAGGAAATCCCCCATAGTTGCTATGTTGCACACTGCTGTCCTCTAAGTACACACCCGGACTGCCGGCCTTAGGCCCGCGAAGTCAGTCAGACACAATGCAAGCATTAAGTTTTTCTGTCCCTCAGTTGCCATCAATCCAGGCTGTGCTCCTTACCGGGGGTGGAGGGGGTGTGGTGGAGGGGGTGGGGGCGTGTGTTGTCTCCCAGTCCCTGCAGCCGCTGACTCATGGAAACAGCAATTTGGCTTCTTGTTTTTCCTCCTGGTCCCTGTATGGCTGCCACTGGCCAATTCCATCAGCTTTTACAAACTAGACTTTTCCTAGCTTCCTTGCCCAAGAATCTACCAAGCCTAATATTTATTTACAACCCTCAAAAATTCTGATTTTGTTTTTTGGTTTTTTTTGGGGGGGGGTGTTTTTTTGGTTGTTCTTTTTGAGACAGGGTCTCACTATGCAGTTCAGGATGGCCTTGAGCTCACTTCGTAGCTCAGGTTGGTCTTGAACTTGCAACAATCTTCCTGCCTCAGCCTCCCAAGTGCTGGGATTACAGGTGTGCACCACTGTGCCCAGCCAACAAAAATTCTAAGTGAGGGTCTTTAAATTACTTTCCAATTCCCAGCACTTGCAGTGCTCTAGTGGTATTGGAAAACCTGTGATCGTGTTCGCCGGGCCCTCTGTCCAGCTGCCCTGGGCTGGCGGGGGCGGGCCCCTTAGCACGGTGCAGTTGCCTTCACCCCTCAGCCAGACACCTGTACAAGCTCGTGGGAACTGCCCTGCCCGAGCGTTGCATGCCAGACCAGCTTGGGGGCTGCGCGATGCATCAGGTGCTCTGCTCTGG
The DNA here is from genome assembly GCA_004363535.1 of Dasyprocta punctata. Classification (NCBI taxonomy): domain Eukaryota; kingdom Metazoa; phylum Chordata; class Mammalia; order Rodentia; family Dasyproctidae; genus Dasyprocta; species Dasyprocta punctata. The sequence goes on from RJWM01006515.1 coordinate 17,262, forward strand.
GCGCCGGGGTCTTCGCCCATCCTCATGCCTGCCTGGGCAGCAGGGGGACCCTGTTGGGAGTTTGGTGGCCTGGCCAAGTGGGTTCCGGGCGCTGAGTGCATTTCTGTCCTCAGCCGGGAGGACCACCACGGACGAGGAGCTGGAGGAGATGCTGGAGAGTGGGAAGCCATCCATCTTCACCTCGGACGTGAGTAGAGGCCGCGGCCCTGCCTGCCGCGGAACCCAGCCCACCCCGTGCGCCCTCACCGGGCCCTCTCCTTGTGTCTCCCAAAGATCATCTCAGATTCACACATCACCAGGCAAGCGCTCAACGAGATCGAGTCGCGCCACAAGGACATCATGAAGCTGGAGACCAGCATCCGTGAGCTGCACGAGATGTTCATGGACATGGCCATGTTCGTGGAGACGCAGGTGAGGGCCGCCTGCCCCGGCCGGCTGCGGAAGGAACGGTGGTGTCATGGGACCCCGAGAGCCTGGCCACAGGCGGGGCAAGCCTGCGGAGGGGATGGGCCTGTCCCTGAGCCGTGGTGCGGGCACTGCCTCCGGCCCTCCCGACAGCCACCTCGCATGGTCTCTTGGTCCTCGGGGAGTCCTTGGTGGGGAGTACTGAGGTTCTCAGTTAGCTGGAAGGGAGATAGGACCGGTGTACTGGGGCCGCGGCCCGAGGGACATCATGTCCCGGGCAGTGTTTCCTGCTGGGCCATGCAGTGTCTGTCACTGGAGGGGGCCAAGAACTCAAGCTGCCGGGGTGCAGCTGACGGCTGTGCAGGCGCCCCAGGCCGGCGGCCACTCCCCTGACGGCTCGTTGTCGTGGAGAGGGCTGCTCACGAGGAACGCCACCAGCACCCACGAGCAGAGCTCATGCCAGCCAGCAGGGGATCCATGGCCCTGGGGATGGGGCCAGGCACACGCTGCTGCCTGTTCAGTGTGGAGAATGGGGGCTGGGACGGCAGCGGCTTCCTCCCAGGAGCCAGCCGGGGGAGCCAACCACGGAGTAGAGCCATCCTGTAATTAGGGATTTTAGCAAGTGCTGGAGCTTTTGGTTCCCGTTCCACGCCCAGGGCACCGTGTCCGGGCTCGGCTCCTGTTTCCTTTAGAAGTTGGCGCATCGCCGCTCACTGCGTCCGCGACAGGGCCCGGTGGGGACCTTCGTGCCTGTCTGTCATCTGTCCCTCCTTCTTTACTGCTTTCCTCTTTGCTGCCACAGACTTTGTCTCGCGGTGGACAGAGCCCAGGTAACGTGTGCCATGCGCCCCGCCTCTGTCCTTTGCTCCTCCGTGGGCAGCGGCTGGCGGCCGCGCTTGGTTTACCGATATCTTAAGGAGCAGATGGTTTGCCCATCTCGAAAGCTGTCATCCTCGTGTGTGATGTTTTGCGTGGTCGTGAAACATTCGTGAACCCTGGGGGGCGCTCGCGGTGGAGCATGTCCCCGAGCCTGCCCGTCCCCGTGCCCCTGTGCAAGTGCAACTGCGGGCTCCGTCGCGTGTGTCGGCACGCTGACGACGGCCTCAGCGCCCCCGCTGCTCCGTGTCCACCACGCGCACGTCCTGTCTGCACAGAGTCCATCTCATGGTGGGTGGGGACAGTGTCCTGTGCCCACGGCCTCTGAGGCCACTCCTTCTTGTCTTTAGGGTGAAATGATCAACAACATAGAGAAGAACGTCATGAGCGCCACGGACTACGTGGCACATGCCAAGGAGGAGACCAAGAAAGCCGTCAGATACCAGAGCAAGGCCAGGAGGGTGAGTGGCGCGGATGCACCGAGCACGCGTGTTCCCTCCCCGCACTTCCCAGCCCTCAGATGTCCGTAAGCACCTGCTGGAAGCGTAGCCCGGAAGTCAAAGTCTCTGCAATAAATGTGCTGTCTTAAAACTGAGCCAGTTCTTGTTGCTAAGGATCTAGAAGTTCACTGGGGAGCTTGAAGTAACCTGTTTTGTGTTCTAAGTCACCTCCTGCCAGGGCTGTTCCCGTTTGCGGGATGCCGGGCTTGACGTGCTGCGTTGTTTCCGGGTCGTTTCCGGGAGGCGGGTGGGAGACCGTGGCCTCGGGACATCCCGAGAGCGGGGTTTCACGTGCCCTGTGCGAGCGTTTGCTCACTGTGCGGGCCACGGGCTGCTCCTCGCTCTCGGGGAAGGCGCCTCTCCAGCCGCTGCCCCCGCCCCCCTCCACGCCTGCTGCCACCTTCCACTGGAGGCCCCATGACCCGGGGCAGGTCCAGCCTTGCGACCTGGCCGAACCCCAGGGCTGCTCCTGCCGACTCGGCTCTCGGGCTGGGCCTTGGCGCCTCCGACCCTGGTGCTGGGGACGCCGTACCATCTCTGCCTGAGCCACGCCCCGCGTGCGTGTGCACAGCTATGTTCCCGCCTGGCAGGAGAATTGGGTCCCTGCCGCGTTCTCTAAGCCAGATGTGCTGGTGCACGCTGTGACCACAGCACATGGGAGGCTGAGGCAGGAGGATTGCAAGTTTGAGCCCAGCCTGGGCCACTTAATGACTCAGTGAGAGCTTGTCTCAAAGTGAAAAGTGAAAGAGGACCACGGGTGTAGCTCGGTGTGAAGGCCCCGGGTTCACCCCCAGGTACCTCAGACATAAAGCGGAACACAAGAGAGACGTCTTCACCCCAGGGTCCAGTCTCTGCTCGGCGGGCTCATCACCTTCCTGTCAGGGCCCTTTCCCGGAAGGGTGCTGCTGGCGGAGCCTCTGTCCGGGGACCGTCGCCCAGGGCCAGAGAGGACCAGAGAGCGGGCTGTGTGCTGCGTGGCCCAGCTGGTGTCAGCGCGGCGCTCCTTGGCTGCCTGCGTGTGCGAGTCCGTACGCGTTCACTGCTGTCGAGTTGCTGGCCCAGGAGGCGCTGACTCCCCGGGAACAGCGGCGGAGCTGAGCGCTGGAATTCGGCTTTCAGTGCACAGCGCAGTCTGCGTCAGGGCGGCGGGCCCCCTCCTCTTCTCTGAGCTGGGACGCTGGCGTGTGGAAGGTTGCGCGGGCAGAGCATTGGTTTTCGGAGAGGGTGGACTGCACCGCAGAGCCTGGCTCTGTGGGCACCGGGACCCCGCCGCCTGTTGGGACTCTCCCTGCCGCTTTGATGGCGCGCAGGTCTCTGGTCACTGGATGGCCTGCTAGCCCTTCCACTGTCCGCCCGGACACTGCCCCACTCCGGGCCCCGGGAAGCTGCCGGCTGCAGAGACCAGGCAGTGGCATGGACGGTTTTCCCCTGGTTGGGGGCTGGGAGGATGCTGCTGCCAGTGAGAAGCGGACGAGAATCCGGAGGTGGGAGAGGCCATCGAGGCGGAGCAGCCGGAGAGAGACGGGAAGGAAGGAAGCACCCAGGTCCTCGGGACACCTCCGGGCAGGCTCTCAGGCCAGGGAGGGAGGACCATGGCCCCGCGGCGGCGGCAGCCGTATCACCGGAAAAGGCTCCTGACCTCCCACTGTCCCCCGGGAAGGCACACGCAGTGAGGGACGTATTTGCGGCCGCGGCATCGCTGACACTGGAAGCTGCGAGTGGGAGAGGCAGCGGTGGACCCTCGAGGAGTGGAAGACAGGCACGCGAGCCTGATGAGGGACCACGGCTCGGGGGGCGGCTGGGTCGGTAGCTGCTTATCACCACGGGACCCTGCGGGGAGGAGACCGGACTGACCCTGCTGCAGCCGCTCGCCCGCCCCTTTCCCAAGCCCCGGAGAGCGTGCACGCCCACGGGCCGTCTGCCTGCTGCCACTGTCCGCTGTGGGCAGCCCACGCCCTGCAGGCCACGGAAGCCAGCAGGACCCGAGGCAGGTGGACAGCAGCCCTGGCCCGGGGCCGCTGCAGTGCGAACCTCGGGAGGGAGGACGGAGGCTGCATCAGGCTTGGAGAGGTGGGCGGGGAGCCAGCAGGGAAGCCGAGGCCTGGGTCCTAGCACCCTGCCGCCGAGCCATCGATAGGGTGTCCAGGCCCAGGGCTTCCAGGCGTCAGAGGCCGCTGTAGCCGGGGAGGTGAGAGGAGGCGACCTGTGCCCCAGTGAGGGGTGCTGGAGCGGGCACCCAGGCCCCAGGACGAGCTCCGGCTGCTCTGTGTGTGACCACGGTGAGGGACTCGGGCCGAGCTCCGACCGCAGCATCAGCAGGAGCGTGACCAGGCCTCCGTGGGCTCTGCACCCGTGCGAGGTTTTGGTGGCTTCTTACTTCTTCCCTGTCTCTTCTTCTACCGTCTCTCTTATTCTTTTATTCTCCCGCTCTTACTTCCTGCCTCCATCTAGCACCTGTGCATACTGGAAGTATCTGCGTATTGCAGAGGAGAATAAGAGTTAACCAGCAGTCGCGCAGTATCTCCCACAGGAAGCTAGGCGGCCCTTACCATGCTGCGTGTGTCGGATCCAGGCCGGGCCAGCCGTCCACGCATCCTGACCGCTTCCCTGGTCCCCAGCGGCGCGTCCCTCCCTGCTCTGGGGACCTCCTCCCAGCTCTCCACACCAGCCCTGCTCTGGCCGGGAAAGCAGCTCCGGGGGTTCTGATGTGATTTCTACCCCTTGCCGTTTCTCTTCTCTCCTCCTTTGACCGAGTTGCCCCTTCCTCTCTTCCTTTTCCTTCTCGTCCCCCACGGCTTCCCAGTCCCCCCGAGGAGCAGCGCAGGGCAGCTTGTGTGGCGCGGGTGGTGGGCTGAGGGTCGGGACAGCGCGGGTGCCCAGGCGGGGTCCGTGGACACGATATTGGGTTTGGGTTTTCTCCTTGCAACACAGTCGAAGAGGTGGATGTGGCAGCTGGAGCCCAGGTCGGATCTCTGCAGAGCAGACTCGAGCTGAAGAGCTCTCCGCGCTGGCGGCCGTCTCTCCGCTGTAACTGATCCTCCACTTGCAGCGCGCATGCACGCGCACACATACGCACACGTGCACACCAACGGAAACATGAGAAAAGACGGTGGGAAGACGCCTCCGGAAGCCTCTCCCAGCCCCAGAGCTGGCCCGGTGGGCACTGACCAGGAGGGAAAACCCAAATGGTAAGTTAGACAAGGTGATAAAAGAAGTGGCAAAACACAAAACCAAACAAATCCCAAACACCAAAAAAACAAAAAAACACCCAAACCAGATCAGTCAGGTGTTCTGTGAGCTCAAAGCTGGTCTAAGCAGACAATGGGCGTAAAACGATCCGTGAGCTTAGAGAAGACCTGAATGCTGAGCTGGGTGAGCTAACCGACACGGTACCAGGCGCAGGTGACCTGGCGAGCAGGGCCTTGGGAAGGACCCTGGCAGAAATCCAGAGGATGGAAAAGTGTGTGGACAGCGTGGGCAGCGGAAGTGGCCAGAGCGAGGACGGAGTCAGACCAGAGGAAGGGGCTGGCACAGGTGGCCATGCACTGAGAGAGACCCAAGGATTAATGAACCACGGGAGAGGCCCCCACAGGCTGGGAGGCGATGCAGAGAAGGCTAAGTTAAGATTCATTGCAAGTAGAGGGAAATTAGAAGACAGCATGAATGACATGAAAATATTTGCGGAAATCATAGAAAACATCCCAGTTCTAGGTAAAGAAGTGAATGTACAGGTGAGCAAGGCTAGAGAACTCCGGGTAGCCGTGACTCAGAGAGAACTCACCGTGACACGTCGAGGACAGCGTCCTGCAAGTCCCACCCAAGGGCAAGGTCGTGAAGGCTGTTAGACAGAATCACCTGGAGCGCTGGGGCTCTTAGAAGGACTGCAGATTTCTCAGCACAAATCTTAAAGGCTAGGAAACCTTGGAGGGAAGATCTTCAAGCAATAAAGAAACCTACTATGTCCTGCAAAACTGTCTTTCAGAGTCGGTGGGGAAGTTAGGGTCTTCCACAACAAAAGAGGACCTTAAGAAACTCATGACTACCAAACAAGCATTACAGGAAGCAGTCAGGGGTAGCCCAGTGGCAGACCTGTCACGCGTGTCAGAGGGCTCTTTGATACCATTGGAAGCTAAAAGGTTCACTGCACTAGGCCATAAAGCTTGCTTTAAAAATTACAAAAGAATACTTAGCCATCTTATCTTTGACAGAGGTGCCAAACACATTCCCTGGAAGAAACGTAGCCTCTTTAATAAATGCTCCTGGAAAAACTGGCTTTCCATGTGGCAGAGATTAAAGCTAGACCCATATCTTTCACCATACACTAAACTAAAATTGAAATGGATCAGAGATCTAAATATTAAAACAGAAACAGTAAATCTGCTGGAAGATAGAATAGGTAGAACTGCTGAAGACACTGGTGTAGGCAAAGACTTTATGAACAAAACCCAGGTTACACAGGAGCTATCACAAAGAATCAGCACCCAGGATCTCATCGTATTAAAATGCTTTTGCTCAAGTCGGGTGTGGTGGCGCATGCCTTTAATCCCAGCACGTGGGAGGCTGAGGCAGGGAGATTGTTGCAAGTTCAAGACCAACCTGAGCTACGAAGTGAGCTCAAGGCCAGCCTGAACTGCATAGTGAGACTGTCTCTCAAAAAATAGGGCCAGGGGTTTAGCTCAGTGGCCTAAGGGCCTGCCTGGCAGGCGTGAGGTGGTGAGTTTGATCCCCAATACAAAAAAAAAAAAAAAAAAAAAAAAAAAAAAAAATTTAAATAAAAAAAAAAAAAAAAAAAAAAAAAAAAAAAAAAAAAAAAAAGAATAACATGCTTTTGCTTAGCAAGACAAACTACCAAAAGAGTGAAGAGACAACACACATTGTGGGCAAAAATTTTTGCCAGCTATTCCTGAAACAAAGAATTACTATCTAGAACATACTAAGAACTCAAAAAAAAAAAAAAAAATTAAAAAAAAGAAGGGATCTCCCAAATTTAAAGACCCAATCCAAAACTGGGCACTTGAGATGAACACACACTTCTCAGATGTAGAAATAAAAATGGGGCTGGGGATTTAGCTCAGCGGTGTAAGCACCTGCCTGGCAAGTGCAAGGTCCACAGTTCAATCTCTGGTACAAAAAAAAAAAAAAGGAAATAGAAATGGCAAATAAGTATATGAAATGTTCAACATCACTGATCATTCAAGTGATATAAATTAAAACAACTCTGAGAATCCACCTCACCCTAGAAAGAATGGCTAGTATCAATAAATCAACTAATAACAAATGCTGGCGGGGCTGTGGGAACAAGGAACGCTTCTCCACTGTTGGTGGGAATGCAGACTGGTGCAACCACTGTGGAAATCAGTGTGGAGATTCCTCAAAAAAATAAAAATAGAAGATGTGGGGTTTTTTTGTACCGTGGCCATACTCTGCCTTAGAGAAGGATAAGCTTGAGACATTTCTAGGTAAATGGATGCACCTCAAGGCCATACCCTTAAGGGAAATAAGTTGGACACATACGGGTACATACCACATTGTTTCTTAGTGTACGAAATAAGGGCCAAAATGTATGATGGGTATGGTGAAACAGGAAGAAAATGTTCACATGGGGAGGGGAACAAAGGAGGGCGGAGAGGAAATGAAGGAAGGGAAAAGTAAAAAAAAAAAAAAAAAGTGAAAAAAGAAGGAAAACATTAGCTGGGCATGGTGGCGCACACCTTTAATCCCAGCACTCGGGAGGCTGAGGTAGGAGGAGCGTTGTGAGTTCGAGGCGAGCTTGGGCTACAATGTGAGCGCAAGGCTGGTCTGAGCTACACAGTGCGACCCTGCCTCAAAAAACCAGGGCTGGGAGTTTGGCTCAGCGGCTTCCACGCTTGTCAGGCAAGCGTGAGGTTGTGAGTTCAATCCCTGGTGCTGCAAAAAAAAAAAAAAAAGGGAAGAAGAAAAACATTAAAACGAAGCTTTTGTAAATGGGGAGGGGAGGAGGACTTGAAAGGAGGATGGGGAATGGGGAAAAGAAGCAAGTTTCATCACGTGCAGATACACATTCTCTATGATGAATATGATCACTATGTATATCTAAAATGTACTGATGAAATCTGATTGAAGACAGTATACAAAAGAACCTAAATAATCCCATGCATTTTATCAAATCATAATGTAATGAAACAAGAAATCCAGTAAGAGAAACCACAGAGATGATGTGACTGTGGCGGTTACACAGAACACTCTTGGATGATCAGTATGTCACAGAAGAAATCAGACACTTCCTAGAATCAGATGATAACGCTGGTGCAACACACCAGGACGTTTGGGACCCGGCGAAGTCATTTCTAGGACGGAAGCGTCTAGCTGTGCACATCTCTCTCACAAGAGCACCCCACGTAAAGATCCTGATGGTGCCCTCAAGGCCCCAAAGAACAAGAGCAATCCAAATCCGAGACTAGTCCAAGAGAGAAAATATAAAGGTCAGAGAAGAAATTAATGAAATGGAGACTAAAAAAAGTACAAAGAATTAATTAATCCAAAAGCTGGTTTTTTGAAAGGATAAACAAAATAGACAAACTCTTAGCCAAAATTACCAAAGGAGGGAAAGAAAAAAATCCATATCAATGGAATTAGAAATGAAAATGGTGAAATCATAAAGGACACTCCTGAAATCCAGAAGTTTGTAAGTAACCAGTTTGAAAATCTGTATTTCAGTTAATTGGAGAATCTAGAAGAAGTGGAAGGATTTCTAGACACGTGAATTAGCAAAACTGAACCGAGAAAGCGTGACGACACTGAACAGTCTGGTGACAGAGTGCGGCTGAGGTGACTGAAACCTCCACGTAAGGAAGGCACAGGGCCCAGTGGATTCACTGCGAATTCCTGAGAACGCCGGGGGGGTCCCCAACACCAGTGCTCCTCAGACTATTTAATGACCCTGAAAGGGAAGGGAAGTACGGCCAAACACGTTCCTGGACGCTATCATTACCCTGCTGTCGAAACTGGACCAGGACTTAATAAAAAAAGAAAAGTCTTTAAAGAATATAGATGCAAAAATCCTCAACAAGATACTGGCAAACAGAATACAACAAATCATTAAAAGATACAGGCAAACAGACTACAACATCATGGCTGGGCGTGGTGCCACATGCCTGTCATCCCAGAACTCTGGAGGCTGAGGCAGGAGGATTACTGTGAGTTTGAGGCCAGCTTGTGCTACAGAGTTAGTTCGAGGCCAACCTGAACTGCAGTGTGAGAACCTATCTAAACAAACAAACAAACAAACAAAAAAACCTCATATCTGTCTGCCTCTCTACTTCATGACCAATCTGGCTTCATTCCTGGGATGCAAGGATGGTTTAAGATATGTAAATCAGTAAATACAATGTCCCGCATGAGCAGAAGCAAGGACAAAACCACATGATCATTCTCAATGGACATTGAAAAAGCCTGTAACAGAATCCAACATCCACTCATGATAAAATCCTGAGGAAAATAGGCTTAGAAAGACTTTTATCTCAACTTGGTAAAAACCATTTATGGCCAGTGTACTGCCAGCATCATACCAACTGCAGAGAAACTGACAGCTTCACCCCTAACACCAGGAACAGGACGAGGACGCCCACTGCACCGCTGTTCCCCAACACAGCACTGGAAGCATTAGCCAGAGCGGCCAAGGGAGGGACAGGAAAAGGATGCACACAGGGGAGGAAGAAGTCAAATGAACCTAATTCACAGACGAGCCTATACATAGAGGCCCCAGAAACTTCCACCGGGAGACCCTGAAACTCCTAAACAACTTGGGAATGTAGCAGGATATAAAATTAACACACAAAAATGAAAAGCATTTTTATATACCAACAATGAATACAGTGAGAAAGAACTCAACAATATCATTCACAGTAATCTCAGAGAAAATTAAACACCTAGGTATTTACCAAGAAAACGAAATACTTCTGCAATAACTGTAGTATTCTGACAAAGGAGATCAAAAAATAGAGAAAATGATTGCTCTATTATTTCCAAATAAACATTTTGCATTAAAAATGAAATCTGAAGATGACCCTGTGAAAACTACTGAAAGAAAATCTATGTATATAAAAATTAGTTAAGACAGTTAAAGAGAAAGAATTTTGAGTGAAAAGTAGTTTTCATAGGTCATCTTCAAATTTCATTTTTAATGCTAAATGTTTATTCAAAAATAATAGAGCAACCATAACAAAAAAGATAGTCACATAGCTGGTTTCTCTTGATTCACTGAGGCAAAAGTTTTGTGCTAATAGTTTTCTGGACAATGTTTCATGTCTATGTCTTTTATCCTGAACAATTGCTGTGAATATAACAAAAAAAAAAAATAGAGAAAATGGAAAGATGCCCCTATTCCTGGATAGGCAGAACTAGTATTGTCAAAATGGCCATATTACCAAAACCAATTTATAGGTTTAATACAATCCCAATCAAAATATCAACAGCACTCTTCACAGAACTAGAAAAATAATCCAAAAATCACATGGAACCAGAGGAGACTCTAAATAGCAAAAGCAGTCATGGGCAACAAGAGCAAAGCAGGAGGCATCACAATCCCAGATTTCAAGTTATATCACAAAGCTACTGTGATAAAAACAGCATGGTATTGGCACAAAGACAGATGTGGTTCTGCAGAACAGGACAGAGGATGCAGAAACAGCCCCAGGCACATCTGACTACTTGATCTACAAAGGGGCTGAGAACACAGTGTGAGGAACACAGCCCCTTAAAACGTGGTGTTGGGAAAATGGTCTTTTCCACGTGCAAAAGACGGACCCTAGATGCATATCTCACCATGCACTAAACTCAAATCAGAGTGGATCAAAGACCTAGATACTAAAACAGAAATGATCTGATGGAAGATAGTAAAATAGGCAGCACTTTTGCCAATTAATTTTTTTTTCAGTACCGGAGATCGAACTCACAACCTTGAATTTGCCAGGCAGGCGCTCCAGCCACTGAGCCAAACTCGCGGCCCTTAGGTGGCACTTTTGAAGACATAGGAATAGGCAAAGACTTTCTGGGCAGGACCCCAGTCGCACAAGAAATAACGGGAAAGCATCAGCAGCGGGGCTGTGTCACGTCAAGCGCCCAGCAGCTCACCTCGGGATCCCTCCAGCAGTGCGTTTGTTACATATCCCAGGTGTCACTCAGCAGGTGTCTTTGCACGCAGCCGACTTTTGTATTGAGTAAATTTGATAAAATTGTTTTTATATTTTCTGTTATAGTATGTTATAAAATTAATGAAAAAGGTGCTATTTTTTGGTCACCCTGTATTTAAATAATTTATGTGACTGATAAGTGATTAAAAAGCTTCTGTAAAACAAAGGAAACAATAGAGTGAAGAGACAACCTGCAGAATGGAAAATTTGCCAACTACTTCCCAGACAGAAGACTAATGTCCAGAACATTCATAAATTAACAAAAATTAGAGCTCCTGCTGGGTGCTGTGGCACACACCGGTAATCCCCAGCACTCGGGAGGCTGAGGCAGGAGGATTGCTGTGAGCTTAAGGCCAGCCTGGGCTACAAAGTGAATTGAAGGCCCGTCTGAACTCTGTAGTGAAACCCTGTCTCAGACAACAACAACAAAAATATTAGACTCCCCAGAATTAAAGACCCTATCAAAAGGGCGACTGAAAAGAACAGGCCCTTCTCAGCAGTAGTACACATGGCTGGTAAATGCATGAAGAAATGGTCAGCATCAAAGGCCATTGGAGAAATGCAAATCCAGACAACACTGAGCGTCCACCCGTTGTGGCTTGTCTCTAGACGTCCCCCCAACCCTCACGCGTTCATAGGTAGAGCTTTCCAGGGTGGCTGGAGCTGCAGTGTGTGGTGCTGGGGCTGATTCGTGGTGAGGTACTGTAGGACCTGTGCCTCACCCTGGGTGCGGGTGCGGAGACTGTAAGGGACAGAAGGAGGCTGCTGTGGTCGCTGCCACCGCGCGCTGCCTGCCCTGCCGTGGACTGTCTCCTCTGCCGCCCTCTACCACACCGCCCTGCCTCTGTGCCGGCCGCCTGTGGACTGAAACCTTACACACTGTGCGCCCAGGAAACCTTTCCTCTAACTCTGGGCGTTGGGTATTTTGTTTCAACAACGAGAAAAGTAACTAAGACACCATCTTACTCCGAAAAGAATGGCTATTGTCCAGAAATCAAATAATAAGTGCTGGCAAGTCTGCGACAAAAACAGAATCTTTCTATGCTGCTGGTGGGAATGTAAACTAACACAACCTCTATGGAGATCAGTGTGGAAATTCCTCAGAATAACTTAAACTGGAAAACAGACCCAGCTATTCCCCTTCTAAGTATCTTCCTGGAAGAGTTAAAGGCATCGTATTACAGTGATCTGCGCACACCGAGGTTTGTAGCAGCACAGCTCATAGTCGCTAAATCATAGTGGCCTGTGTGTCCCCCCCAGATAGAAATGCATTAGTACACCGCGGAGGACCACGCGTCCATGCAGAGGTACACGTTTGAGTCACCCATAGGAAAATGCAGGCACCGGGAGACCGTTATTAGTGAGACAAATCAGACACACAAGCTTAAATGTCCCAGGATCGCTCTAACGTGAGAAAGCCTAAATGTAAATAAACGAGAGCTACATCACCGGAAGCTGGGAGTGGACTTTTTGCAGGTGGGGAGGGGCCCTGGAGACGGAGGGAAGTAGGACGAGGCCAGTCAAGGTGTGCAGGTGCCGCCTCCCCAGGGGCGTGCTCGTCGTGGACTGGCGTTTGATTCGTATTCGTCACGTGTGCTGATGGAAGGAAAGACCAGAGAGACACAGGACAGGGACTTCGCCTGCGGAGCGGGGCGCTCGCCGCCGGCCCAGCCGCCTCCCTCTCCACACCCCGCTGTGCCCTCCGCGACGCCCGCGTCCAGCAGCCTGTCCCTGGCATTCCGGCTCAGACTCCCGGTCACCCCTTGACCCCTAAGGTCCCCCCAGGCTCAGCAGCTGCCCCGCAGTGCGGGTTTGAAGACGACACGCGGTCCAGGGTGTCTCCCAAGGTGGTGTAATCAGCTTGCTTTTCTTTGACAGAAAAAGTGGATAATTGTGGCCGTGCTGGTGGTGCTGGTGGCCGTGCTGGCTCTGATCATCGGCTTGTCGGTCGGCAAATGAGCGTGTGGATGGCGCTGGATGCTTGCCTGTCTGCCGGGGTGGCAGTAAGTAACTAATCAACTAATTTACTTACTAGCGTTTGCAATTGGCTCATAATCATGTTTTCCTGAGTTTAATCTTTTTAAAAATCATAAAACCCTGTTTGCTGAGCGCTGTGTCGTGTCCTCTGCTGATGCGTCCGCTGAGGGGAGCACAGGCCGGTGGCCCGCGCTGTCACCCCAGGCCCGGCCTCGCGTGCTCCAGGGCCGCTGGTCCCTCAGGCTCTCGGGAGCTGTAGGGACCCCATTTCACGGCGCCCCGGCTCTGCACTGTGCAGGGGGAAGGGTCTGTCTGCGCTTCCTGAGCTGGCGCGGCCTTAGCATTGCAGTCTGCGCCCTACGCTGTCACCTGTAGAATCGCTGCAGCCGCAGAATTAATTTGCAAACCGCATGGTGCACGGCTCCTGCTGCGGCCCCGGGGGAGTGGAAACGGGCCTGAGAGCAGAGCCCTCCCCCACGTTTCCAGAGGCAGCTTCTGCGCAGCGTGAAATTCTGTCCTCGTTAAAGCGGAGGCTGTGTTTCGTCAGCCGTCCTACCGCGCCGTCCTGCGCGGACGTCATGGCCTGCGGTTTATTCTGGGTGTTGCTGGCCTTGTGCCAGCTGAGCCCCATCCCCAAGGTCCCCCGGGCTCTGGCCTCCTGCGTTGGGGTCGTCCCTCCGCACCTGGCCCACCGTAAGAGGAACGCAGGGCGCAGGGCACCACTGCCGGAGGCGGGGCAGGGGCGCGGCCCAGCTCGCCCTGCAGCTGCAGTGCTGACCGCTGCTGTGCGGTCTTTTCCCAGGGCCTTCACCCCGACCTAACTCACCCACCCCTTCTTACTTTCCTATTCTGAGACAGGGCCTCCCTAAATTGCTAAGTTGCCCGGGCTGGCCTGAGCTTGCCGTCACCCTGCCTCAGCCTCCTCAGGTGCTGAGATTGCGGGCAGAGGTTCTCTCCTAAGCCTGTGTCATGCTTGGTGGCCTGAGCAGCTGAGGCGTCATTGTTCGTGGTTTTTCACCACTGACGCCGTGGCCTTCTCAGTATTCCCGTCATTTTTTCTGAACACGCTGTGATTTGGTCAGAGCACTGCGGCCTCGCTGGGCTTCCGGCGAGATGTGCTGCCTTGTCCTGCAGCACGCGGTGTTGGCCTGAGGGAGGGAGGCACGCTGGGTGACCCCGGGTGCGGTCCCCACACCATGTCTCGGTGGGGCTCTGCATGGTCAGTGTGCCCCTGGGCCCTTGGCCTGCTGGGCGCCCCGAGTCTGGACATGGGGCCGCCTGCGCCGGGTCAGGAGAGCTGAGAGGCGCGGGAGCCCCACCCGCGGGGGCGGCAGTGTCCTCCAGCCCTCGGCTGCTGCCCAGTTCCTGTCCGCTCAGCTCGGCGCCATCCTGACGGCCCGCGTGGGGAGGACACGGTGGCCCCACTGGCCGCCCGCACTGCGGCAGCAGGTGCTTGCAGGGCTGTGCAGAGCAGGCTGGCTGAGCGGGCTGTAAGGCCGGGGCCGGGCAGCTGGGGTGGACGGCACAGGCAGGGCGGCCCCCGGCCGGGCTCACGGAGGCTGAAGCCCAGACGCCACAAGCCCTGCTGCAGTGGCCGCCACAGCCCCGCTGCTGTTGCCTGGGCCCCTGGGGCTTCCGTCCGCAGACGGTTTTCCTTTGCTGTCGTTGTTACCGTTTCTGTGGTGCCGGGGGACGCGCCAGGCCTCCCCTGTGCACGGCCCGCAGTCGCCACGGCCGCCCGGCCCCGCAGGACGCGCGGGACAGTGTGGCACAGCCCTCGCCTGCTTCCCCCAGTCGGGGGAGGGCCCGAGGGTGCTGGCTTCCGAAAGAGAGAAAAAAAGAAAAGTACAGAGCCCCAGCTCGTGTGCGGCCCGCCGTGGGGACTCAGCGTGCGCAGCGGGGCGTGCAGCGAGGCCAGAGGTTCGGGCTGGGCCGGCTGGAGACGCACTCAGGGTGCGGCCGCAGCTCTGGCTCCCGTCCGCAGCGCGGGGCCGGGCCGCGTGCCCTCCTCACACCGGTGTCCGGCTCGGCCCGCCCGGGGTGCTAGGACTGGACTTGTCGGAGAAAACTGTCCCAAGCTTCCGAAGGCCGATGTTAGGAGACGACACTGCTGATTTCTTTCCTTTGATGCATTGCAAATTCATGTTTTTCCTTTATTTTGCAGAAAATGATGTTCATTATTATTTGTGTAATTATTTTGCTTGTGGTCCTTGGGATTATCCTCGCAGCAACGTTGTCATAGCAGCCGCATCCCAGAGGCTGCATCCCTGGAGACGCAGACCACGCCTGCCGCAGCGTCGCCCCAGGCCTCGCCAGCCCAGTGGTTCATTTCCGGGAGCTTCGGGGAGCGCAGCCAGGCGCCTGGGGCGTGGACAGCGGGCACCGTGCTGGGCCCTCCCGGCCAGGCTCAGGAGCCCCGTGGCGGCCAGGGCACCAGGACCGAGTGGGGATCCCGCGTCCGACTCCTCCAGGCCTCAGCGGGGTGCTCTGGCTGTGAAGCCGGGAGAGGGGTCGCAGGTCGAAGGCCCCCCAGCTTGCACACACTAATTAAGAGATGTTTTGCATTATGGGTCGTTTTGTGTTTATGTCTTGCTTGCAAAAATAATTTTTATTACCACAGAGCTGTTTTGTACATTATCTATAATTTTAATGTTTATGAATTAACTGTTTAATATATTAGCGTGTGAACTCTATTCCGTGTGTTAAGTCCCAGCTTCTGAGGGAATCGGCCGCGTCTGAGCGCACAGCTGTGCCCGGGATCTCTGCCCTCGGAGGTGCTGGCTGCCGCCCCACGCCCTCTCCGTGCTGTCCCTGGACGCTGAGTGAGGAGGGCCCGGCACCTCTGGAGATGTTAACCCAGCTCTGCCTTTTCCCTCCTCCAAGACAATAAATAATTGCTTCCCACATCGTAGCGACCGTGGTCTCTTCCTCATTCGTAGCAAAGAACATTTGCAGCTGGTGGAAGCTGGAGCTCGGCCTGGAAAACTGAGGGACCGAGCAGGACCCGGTCTCGGGATGCGGAGGCTGGAGGCGTGGGCCCGGGTTCCGCCCCAGTGCTGCCTGGGACCTGGAGAAAGGTTAGAGAGTCTGGGTCGAAGATGGTGGCAGAAGTGAGTTAGTGGTCTCTAAACTTGAGGAAGTTATTCCTGGACGTTAAGGACTTTTTTTGTTGTCCTTTTGAGACAGGGTCTTGCCGTGTAGTTCAGGCGGGTCTTGAACTCACTTTGTAACCCAGGCTGGCCTCAAACGCACAGCAATCCTCCTGCCTCAGCCTCCAGAGTGCTGGGATTACACACAGGTGTGTGCCGCCACACCCAGCCTCTAAAATACTTTTTTTTGGTACCAGAAATTGAACTCAGGACCTTGTGCTCACCAGGAGACACTGTGCCTCTGAGCTGTATCCCTGGCCAGAAACCCTTACCGACTTAAGCTGTCATGCAGGTCTCCTCAGCGCTCTTACGTAGCCAATATTCTGCCAGACTCTAAAATTTAATTCCCAGCCAGATGGCTGTGTCACATACTTGCAGTCTCAGCACTTGGGAGGCTGAGGCAGGAGGATCGCTCTGACTTTGAGGCCAGCCTGGGCCACATGGTGAGTTCAAGACCAGCTGAACAACATAGCAAGACCCTGTCTTAAAACCAACCAAACAAAAAATTGTGAGTCTATAAGAATGTATGATGCTTAAACGTTTTTATTGCTTATTAATGTCTTGAGTATAAAAAGTGTTTTTAGGCTTATAAACTGTGCAAGCGGGTGGACCGGCCCACAGCGTGGGTTCGGTAGTCACGGTGGCCCCGGTTGTCGGCGCTGGGCCCAGGCGCCGGGCCTGCAGGACGCCGAGCGGGGGCACCAGGTTCCCGCCCCGACGGCTGTTCACAGCCCCACTGCTGGCTGGGCCGAAGGTGGGGTTCCCGGGTGCCCATCCCGTCGGGAGCCCGGAGCAAGCGCAGTGTCCGGAGGTCACGTGTGTGACGTGTGGGGCTGTCACCGTGCGCAGCCCTGGAGGACCTCGCCCACCGACCCCCTGGGCCCCCGGTCCCTGCCCGGCCAGGTCCCTGTGTGCCCCAGCGAGGCACGGCGGCCTCGTCCACTGTGTGTGGGTGTCGCGTCCTGGCCGGTGTCCCCACGACGTTGCTTGAATCCGGGTGGACAGAGCAGGTGACGGGTGGACGTGGCCCGCCTCGTGTCTTCAGGTGCTCTGTGTATACATTAAAAGTGTTTCCAGGGGAACCAAGAAGAGACTCGCGTTCTAGCCTGTCTTTCTGGAGACGCTGGGGGATATTTCAGTGTAGATCGCCAGCAAGCGGCTCCTTTAAGATGGTTACTCCTGCCCGTGGCCAATACCTAGAGTAATGTAAATTGATAATCCTAGATGTTTTTCGTAAAAGTATCCTTTTTTGGTACTGGCAATTGAATCCAGGGAGTGCTGAGCTGCAATCTCAGGCTTTATTATTATTTTCTTAATTTCCAATTTTGAGACAGACCCTTTTCTTGCTAAGTTGCTCAGGCTGGCCTTGAACTCATGATCCTCTTGCCTCAGCCTCCCCAGTAGCTAGGATTACAGGCTTGTGCCGCCACACCCAGCTCAGTTATTTTACAAGCTTCTGTTGTCTGTGTCTCAGGTGTTGAGGGTCATTATTAGGGACCCCCTGAACTCTGGAACTTTCAGCAAATGCTAATTCCGTGCATTTGGGCTCCATCTCGAAGTCACTTGTTTGAATTTTTTGACGTTTTCAGGCCGTTGTGGGAGGTCCTTCCCCTCGGGTCTGAACTGTCCTCCCTCTGCCTCCCTTAACCTCCCTGGAGAGTTCTCCGTAAGTAGCGTCCCCGACTCTTTATCGCTTCTGAACTCAAACCATGTTAGTGGCTTCAGTCTCTGGGAACCTCAGCGCGACTGTCAAGGGCTGGAAGCCTGGGTTAGCGGAGACGGGGGTGGGCGGCCAGGCCCTGGGTGGCAGTGACCGTGCGGGCGCGAGCACGGTTCCTTCCTCCTGATGTGTGGGGAGGTGCAGCTGTGGCTCAGCCCCTGCAGGGACCCTCCCGGGCTGGGGCTGTGAGCCGCCCTGGGGAGCCCAGTCCACGCCGCTGGGCTCAGCATCACGGCGTTTCCCTCTGGGTGACCTCTGCCAGGGTCACTGTGGTGCGGGGCCCGGGGTTGGGGGGTGGAGCCCTTCCTGCAGCTCCTGGGCGGCCAGGACAGCACGGCTCTGCTTTCCTTGAGAAGGGGCAGGGGGACCCCTTTGGTGCCCCGCCCAGCCCCCTGTGCTGTCCCATCGAGCCCTGGGCTCAGCACACCTGTGGGCAGAGGGCCCGGGAGGCCTTGCTGTCGGGGGAGCCAGCGTCAGGGTCAGAGGCTGGGATGGTGTGGCCAGGGGTGCTGTGCAGGCCGGGCTCGCAGCAGGCGAGTGGGCAGGGCCGGGGGCTGGGGACACAGGGTCCACCCCGAGGGCACAGGGCAGAGCCCCCTGCAGGGTGCGGCGTGGCCGGGGCAAGGCATGGCTGTGTGGGCCCCGCACCCTGCCTACTCCCCGGCTCTGGGGGCACCAGATCTGTGGGGCCGGGGCCTCCTCTGTGCACCCCAGGTCCCCGTGCCCCTCTGCCCCCGCTAGGACTGGGCCTGGCCTCGCGCCGGTGCAGTGGGCTGTGTCAGCTGCAGACCTTCAGCCGCTCGTTTCCTGGGGGACCCAGTCCGGCCCCGGCGGTCAGCGTGAGAGCCGTGCTCCCGGCGAGGCCCCTAAGCCCCGAGCCCCTCCTGCCCCGCGGGCCGCCTGGCTGCTCCTGGCTGGGCACCGTCACCATGAAATGGCACTGCTGCTCCTGCAGCACCCCGGGCTGAGGATGAGGCTCCCTGCCCAGGAGCCCGGTCCCGGCTCGGCGCCCTGGGGTCCCCACTGTCCTCTGGCCCGAGTCTCCCTGATCCCCGAGGTGGAGGTGGACAGACCGCACCTTCCCTGACGGCCCCAGTGTCCTGGCCGCGCTTCCCAGGCTGTCTCCACCTTCTGTCTCCACCGTGGGCGCGCAGAGCCCCGCAGCTGCAGGCGCTCTCCCCACCTGGCCTCCCTGCCCGGCAGCTGCCTTCCGAGCGCCCGCCGCGCATCTGTGGGCCTTGGTGCGCGGGTCAGCGGGGTGGCCCAGCGGGCGTTGTGGGGCCTCTGCACGAGTGGCCTGGCCACTGTGAGCTGTGTGGACATTGGCTTTTTAATTAGAAGAGATCTTGAATGTTTGGATAAAATTCTGTCCTATAGAATCTTCTGTATTTTTGTTTTTGATTTTAATTTTGGGGTGTGCTGGAGATGAGACGCAGGCCCTTGTGCCTGCCAGGTGGGTTCTCCATCCCTGGGCCACACTCCAGCCTTGTATTTGTGAGTTTTTTTTTTTTTTTTTTTTTGAAACTGTCTCACTATGTTTGTGCTGGCCCAGAACTCCTGGCAATCCTCCCGCCTCAGCCTCCTGGGCGCTGGGATGAGACGGTTTGCGTCCTGTGCTTTTTTGTCCCGAGTGCGGGTGCCGGGTTTCACGCTTCTCTTTGAACCTGGACGTTTTTGCTAACGTAGTGACTCTGGAATTGACCTTCACCCAAGTCCGCTGCTGTTGCCGATTTCGTCCCTCTCTCCTTTCCCGGCTCCTCTGTCCCCTGGGCTGGCCCGAGAGGCTTCTCAGTGCGATGTCCCCGGCCAGGCGTCCTGTCCTCCTGGACAGTGTCCCTGTGCCACAGTCAGCAGCCACGCAGGACACCGGACAGGTGAGCTCCATCCCCTGCTGCTGGTCGTGCTGAGGGGACAGCGGGGCTCAGGGCTGTCCTCTGTCCCCCGAGTGGGCACCGGGGGTGCACAGCGCTCAGACAGGGCGTGGGCAGTGCCCGTCTCTCCTCGCCCTGTGCTCTGCCTGGAGCTGACTGCTGGGCCTCGTGCCCTGCTTTCCCGAGCTCGCACATTCGAGCAGAGCTGTGGCCTGGGTGGCGGGCGCTTCCTCCCGCCTCTCGCTCCCGCTAGGCTGGGCCGGGGCTCCTGGGCAGCAGCGCGGTCACCTCCTGGGTGCAGCTCCCAGCCCCTGCCCTGAGGCCGCCTGTCGCCTGCTCGACCCCAGGCTCCGACAGCCCCGCTGCACGGCCCGGGAGGCTCGGCCTGGGGATCCGTGTGTCTCGGATCCCGGCCCTGGCGGTCACCACGGCCTCTCGGGAAAGCCAGCGTGTGCCCAGCCTTCTGAGAACGACTCCCAAAGCTGGCACCGCCCGTGTGGACCCTGCAGGCCTCGGACTGCGGTGGTGGGAGCCCTGTGTGTGTCCAGGAAACGGGCGTTGATGGAAATAACGCTCGAAGAGCTGCAAACAGATCCTTCGAAAGTCCCGGATGCTGTTCAGTTTTCCCCTCGCCCGACGCACGTCTGCTACGGGGCGGGGAGGAAGCCAGGGCCACTGTGCGCCAGGCCGGCGCTGCCCACGGAGCTGCTCGACCGCCCCAGCCGCCTCCGCGTCAGCTCCCCGCTCCGCGGCATGTGGGTTCTTTCCCATGTGGCGACCACTCGCGCCTGGGAGGGGTGAGCGTTGCACACGTACAAGCGCGTGCGTGTGGGTTTGGGAGCAGACGCCTCCCCACCCTCACCTTCACTTGGTGTCTGCAGCCGCGGCCTCCTCCGAGTGTCCCTAAATGTGTGACCGGCCACTGTGACCTGGTCGCCGCCAAGAGCTGCTTCAGGGCACCGTCCTCCCTCGCGGCAGGCTGTCGCGCCTGCAGGGCACCTGGCAGGCAGCAGAGGGCGCCGTCAGCACCCGAACCCTGGCCACTTTTTCTCTTTGACACCCAATTCCTTAACAATGCAGTCAGTCTGACTCGTTTCTGCCCGTGCTTCAGGCAGCAGCGCACGAATGTCCTCCCTGGATGGTCACCTGGGGTGGCTCCTGGGGACTCCTGCCAGGGACACCGCCATCGAGTGGAGGCCGTGGGGCCCTGTGCAGGCCGGGGCAGCAGGGGACAAGGGTCCCAGCAGTCCCAGTGGAAGAATTTTATTCTCGAGCCACACGGAGAAGGTGTCCCGGGGTGGCCGCAGGGTCATGGCACTGCTCTGCTCTGCCCTGGGGACTTGGTGGCTGCGGGGACCCTGGGCGTGGCAGCCACGAGGGTCGCTGTAGCAGCTGCTGTGATGGGTCAGACCCAGGCGTGTGGGCACAGGGGCAGCCAGGGGGTCCCCGGGGCGCAGAGCCAGAAAGAGGATGTGGGCGGGGCAGGGGCGGGAGCCAGGGACCGGAGAGGTGATGTGCCGAGCGGGTCTCCCAAAGTCCCCGCCGTCTCACTTGTGGTCAGCCCGCGTTCATGGTCCACGGCATTGGCAGTCCTCGCGGCTTCGTCCTCCTCCCTCCCTCTCCCCTCCCCATCTGAGAACGCCTCTCCCCCCACTTCTTACCTGTCGTCCATTTTACTCTTTCTTTATAATTCGCGTTGGTCGCTAAGCCTGTGTGAGCGACTTCCCTGGGCAGCCGTGAGCACAGGAGTGCGGAGGGCTCGCCTGCTTCTCCGCGGCAGTGGCGGCCCCGCGCGTGAGCTCCAGGCTTCCTCGCCGCTCACCTGCAGGAGCGCGGCGGCTGCACCCAGGCCCAGCTGCTCCGAGTCGTGCTGCTGTAAGCAGGGCGTGCGCGCGGTCCCGGTGCCACGAGGCCTTTAGCCCTTCCGGGAAGACGCCTCAAAGGTCAGTGGGGGACTGGCCGGGAGTGAAAGGTCAGCCCCGGGGCGGCAGCTGAGAATCTGCAGACGGCCTAGACTGGCGCAGGCCGTGGTCTGGCCATGCGCTTCCCTTTCCCCAAGACAAACTGCCGGGCTCGGAGACGGCCTGGCCAAGCTGCCCTTGGGCGCTGCTTCCCGCTGGCACTGGAGCTGAGAAGGAGCCGGGAGCCCTGGGCTCGGCGACCTTTTCTTCTCCCAGCGTCCCTGATGGCTGGGCGCGCAGCTTTGAGAAACTGCCCACGGCGCGGCCTCCTCTCCCAACGTCCTCATCCTCCGGGCGACCCGCGGTCGCCCCTGGGGATGGGCCGGCTGGGCCCGGCGGAATTTCTAGCTTTCCCTTCCCTAGGGCTCTACACCGCTGTGCACGGCGGGGGGCAGGTCCCCCCTCCCGCAGCCTCGCCGCCGTCCTCGCCGGGCGCTCAGTGATGCCTGCCTTTCCTTGGCAGCCAGTGATGTTGAAAATTGTCTTTGATGTATTTTTTGGCCGTTTGTTCTACTTTCTGTGACATGTCCGTTCATTTTGCTTGCCCATTAAAAAGGAAAAAGAAAAAAACTATTGAACCAAAAATTTGTATACCACATGATTTACAAACTTAAAACATAAGATTCGGTAGATTTTAATACACCGACAGACACTGTAACCACAATGAAATTTAGGTCACTCTTGAAGTCCCACATCCAAACCCCGCCCCCTGCCCCCTGCTCCCACCTCCTGGTCCCGCCCCTTACTTGTCTCTGTCTTCTCGAGGTTTTCCTATTCTGGGAATTTCAAAACAAATTCCAAAGAGACTGTGCGCATAACAACAGTTAGCCCTCGGGTCTTTCATTTAGTGGCCTGGCTTTTGGAGTTCCTGTGCCTTTAGCCCCGTCCTCCCCTGGGGAGTGGCTGGCACCTCCCCGCCCCAGCGGCTGTTTCCGGCGACGCCCGTGAGATCCAGTGGGCAGCGCAGTGTTGCTGGCCGTGTGCAGACGCGGTGGTCAGGCCGGGGCCTCCGTGTTTGTTTCCTTAGACGGCCCGGGCCTCTGCGTGGGCGCCTGTGTCCTGGCCCTCCAGGGCCATGTGCTGCGGTTCCGGCACCTCTCTCCCGTGGTGCTTGGTGCCTGGCCTCCCCGCCCCTGCCCGACCTCTGCTGACCGCCGCCCTCCCTTCTCCTCGGACATCGCCTCCTCCACCACCGGGGATGAGGACCTGCATGCAGGGATGGGCCTCCGTGTCTGGCTGTGATGGTCCCTGAGGTGCACCGGTGGGGTGGCCAGGCTGTGGTGACCGGGCCCGGCGTGTCGCTCGAGCCCTGGGTGGTGGCCGGCACCGTCCTTGCAGCCGTGGGGTTAGAAGAGAGGCGCGGGGGGGGGACTCAGTTGTGGCCCTGTCCCTTCTCCCCCGGGGTGCAGAGCGCCTGCAGGGCGGTGCGGGGCCAGCAGGTGGCACCAGAGGGCGGCCTCAGCGCCTCCGGGCCTGCGTGAGGCTGGGGCTGTGGGCCCGGAGCCCAAGAAGGCCGGGCCCTTGGTTGTCGGGGGTGGGCCTGGGCCTCCTTGGCCGGGGTCAGGTCAGGCGAGCTGAGGACTAATCACTGTGCGGAGACTCTGCAGCCCGTGACGATGGGGCGGGGAGGGGACGGTCTGGTCTGACAGCGGGGTCCAGGCCGGCTCCTCGGGCAGCGCGGACCTTGGCTGGCCTGCAGGGGCCACGAGCCTCCCGGGGGCCTCCGCGGCGGGGCGAGCTCGGCGAGACTGCGCGTGGAGATGTCCCCGTGCCCCTCCCCCCAGCGCTGCACAGGGCGGCGGACTCGGAGCAGCACGGCCCCCGGGGGTCCCGCTTGACGGAACCAGCTGCTCCTGCGACTGCAGGTAAAAGAGAAGTCCTGCCGCGCCTGTCAGGAGCGGGGTCTGACACAAGAAGCGGTGCACAGCTAACAGTGACTCAGACGCACGGGCTTTACTTTCTCTCCTGGGAAGGCGGAGTGCAGGGAGCTGTCGGCAGTGACTCGGGTGACACTCACGGTCAAGTATTTCAGGGACATTTTGATTCCACTGACCCTTCTTCATGGTTACAACCTAGTTGCCGCAGCTCCAGCCATCATATCCATATTCAGCATGGGGAATTAAGGGAATGGAAAGTGAATGAATGTCGCTAGTTCCTCCATTTAATGTTTGCACGCGTCCTTTTTCCTCGGGGTTCGTGGTGGTGTTACACATGCATGTAACACAGTCCCCTCGTGCCCCCCTGTCTCTTCTATGGCCCCTTCCTCTTGTCTGATTGCCTCTCTCTACCTTCACATCATCCTGGCGATGTGGGGGACTGGGTCAGAAGGGACTTCAGAGCCCAGCCAGGCGAGCCCACCGCTGCCACAGGCCCCCGCTGCAGCGCCCGGAACCCCCAGCGGGACTCGGCCGCTCAGGTCAGTGGCCTGGTGTTTCGGATGTAGACGGGGTCAGCTGGACGGCGCGCCCTAGGCGACCAGAGCCCGGGCCTCTGTCCTCAGGGTGGCTTGGGGTCATAGCACTGAAGAAGTCTTTTATTCTAGTTTGAGGTTGGCCGAAGTGTGGGGCTGCGTAAGTAACTCCCACAGCATTCAGGCGGTTTGTTGTTAGATGTCTCTAAGACGGGGACTCTTCCGCTCCCCTGGGGGTCTGTGCGTGCAAACGCTGCGTCCCCGTCGTCTGACTTCCCTGCCCCCGCCGGCCCTCCTGCCACCCCCACGCCCGGGGCCACCCCATGCTGCCCTCACCGCACTCCGCTCACGCCCGGTCCCAGCCCCTTCCTCCCGAGTTTCCGTATCTGGAGAGCTCGTGTCCTCGGCGTGCCTGTGTCCCCGCACCAGCTGTCTGTCTCCTGTCACCTGGCCACCATCTCGCGTCTCTCGTCTGTGGTGTCTACTCTGCCATCGTCCAGCTGTCCCCTCACCCGCCCCCCTGCTGCCGCCTGTCTCCTGCCTCTGTTGGTCCACGCAGAGCTAAGACAGCCAAAGGGAACGGGCCCCACTGTCCCGGTTACTTTTCTCTCGTTGCTGGGGCAAAACACCCATCACCCAAAGTGAAGGAAGGAAAGGTTTATTTAGCTCACAGTTTGTGGAGGTTTCAGTCCTTAATCAGCTGGCTCCAAGGCAGGGTGGTGTGGCACAGGGCAACAGTTCAAGACGGCAGCTCTCAGAGCAAAAGCAGCCAAGCAAAGCGGGGAGAACAAGCCGCTTCTCCTCCCTTATATTGTACACAGCAAACCCCGCCCCCCGGGGGTGGCACGCTCACAGTCTCCTGCCCTCCTCTGGCACAGGCTGAGGATGTTCACAAAGCACATACCTGGCTCCCTGTGAGTCTCTTGGTTAAACTTCTAAACTTCTCAAGTTGACACAATGTATCGCCCATTATACCCACTGTTAGGTATTAAAAACTGGTGGTCAATTTAACACCAGCTGACTTACATCAGCATGGTGCTGAGTGTAGATGGCCCACCTGAGGACAGCTGCCAGCGTAAATAGAGATGTGGAGACGAAGAGCAAGGAATTGTGGGTTCTCCTAAGCATTGCTGTTTGGAGCTGATGGTTCTGGAGGAGCTTGTCATGCTGGCTTCCCCAATGTGGATTCGACCATTGAGCGGAGGAGCTCGGGACCTCGTCACTGAGAGTGGCTGCGGTTCACTTTGGGGGAGCCCTGCTCCTCACATTGTTCATCGCTTCCTGGCTCCGGAGGGGAGGCTGTGTGCTGGAGAAGCTGTCACGCTGGACTTCCTGACCTGTGCTCGACTGTTCTCATGGTCGGAGGAGTGCGGGACCTCGTTGCCGCTGGGATGGCTGTGGTGCTCTTCAGGGCAGCCCCGCTTCTTCTTCTGAGCGTGACTTCCTGGCTCCCACGTAGAACCCTCAACCCACTGCACGGCTCCTTCACCCGCTAGCATAGACTTTCTAGTTCCACCGCTGACCTTTGGCCATCCCGGCACAGAACTGTAAATAGACTGGCGTGAGTCCTTATTGTGGGCTCTTAGATTTCCAGTTGGATTTGTGGGAGGCATTGGCATGGGCTCTGGGTTTTCAGCTGGACTCACGCAGGACATTGCTATGGGGTCCAGGCCCTTGGCTGGATATTCTGGGTCTTTAGTGTTGTGGACAGATTTTCCTGCACTTGCTTGTGTTTAACTCTGGGTGGCCATTATAAAGCAGTATTAGACATTCTGTGTCCTGTCTCAGTTGTTCTCCCTGTAACCCCTGACTACGACACCCGCCTACCTGGACCCCTGAATGTGTCGCTCGCCGGGGACAGGGACCCCTGAAGGCTGCGGGACTCAGAAGCCACGTTGATGGCCGCACCCCGCCCGGCCTGGGGCCTGTGATAGACAGCTGGTTGGGCAGCAGTGGAGCCGAGCCCTCGGCGGGGGCACCGGCTTCCCCCGGCATCAGACATAAATGCTTCCGGCCCGGAGCCCTGGGCGGGGGCGAGGGGCTGTCCCCCAGCGGGCGGGGTACGGGCAGGGCTGGGGCTTGTGGATGTGACCACCCCGAGTGTCCCTTGCCGGGCGACTCCTGCTGCGTCGGGGCAGAGCCGGGAGCCCGGGGCCCTCGTGGCTGACACAGAGGCTTTCGGCCGGGGAAAGACGGGTAGTGCCTGCGTGGTGCCGCCTCAAGGGCACGAGCACGGCTGGGCCGGGTGGCCGGGTCCTCTGTGCCTCTGTCAGGGGCCCGGGAAGCGCCCGCCGGGGTGCCCGGGGCCCCTTGGTTTGCCCAGTGGAAGCCCGGGGCGTCTTCAGCACTGCCTCTGGCCTCCCCTGCCCACAGCCGCGTCCTGCTGGGCCCAGGCCGCCTCGCTCCTCCCTGCCGGCTGGGCGCTGTTGAGCCTGTCTCTGGCGCCCCAGGATGCTGCGTCCTGGGAGGAAAACCAGCCAAACCCGGTGTTTCGAGCTGCTGCCCCAGTTAGCCATGCACCGGGAAGTGTCTTGGTTGCCGCAGCCTTGCTCCGTGGACCCTGGCTCTCTGGAGACGCAGTCACCGACCTAGTGTGTTTGGTTCGGCAGTTGGACAGGGTGACCGGACCTGGGTCGGATCGGCCGGGGTCGGGCAGCCCCACCCTGGAGTGGGTCCTGCAGTGAGCGCCCAGGTGGCCGGGCCCACGCGCGCCGGGATGACCCAAGAGCCGGCAGCAGGGCGCGCGGCAGCTCCATCTGGCCGGTGGGCGGTGGGCTGGGCGGGACCATCTGGCGCCTGCTTGCTCGGGGACGTGGGCTGTGAAGATTCCACAGGCTGGGGGCTCAGGGGCCGTCCCCCGTCAGCAGTGACACACCCGCAGGTCCCACCGAGAGGGCGCTGTCCTCCCTGGGCCCCTGGAGGTGGGGGCGCGGCCGGGGCTCCCTCGGCCTGCGGGGAGGGACGCGGTGGGCAGCAGGTGTCTCCGCAGCTCCTGCGCGTGCTGCCCCCTCCCCACAGGGGCTGACGCTTGTTCTTCAGAGCCCAAAGGGGCCTCCCGCCCTGTCTTTCTGTGGCTCCGAGCCTTGGGTTACGAACTCATCCAGCAAAGCGTTACCGGACTCCCTTAAAAACCCAACCACAGCCAGTGTGGTGATGTAGGCTCCCTGCTACTTGGGAGGCTGAGGCAGGAGGATCACAGGTTCCAGCTCAGCCCAGCAACTTAGTGAGACCCTGTCCCAAAATAAAGAATAAAAAAGGGGGCGGGGGCTGGGGCTGTAGCTCTGTATAAGGCCTTTGGGTTCAGACTCTAGAACTGCAAAAAAAAAAAAAAAAAAAAAAAAAGTCCTGTAGTCCCGGGGACGAGGTGGCAGCTGGAGGAGCTGGGCCCCACGCCGAGGGCCCCCTCAGAGCACGGGGGGAGGGGCAAGTCTGCCCCCCGAGCAGCCGGCGTCCTCTGCTGGCGGGAGGGGCGGGGAGGCATCTGTGGCACGGGCGCTGCAGCTGGAAGGATGGGGCCTGGGGACACGCGCTGCCCCCGCCCGCCCTGCTGCTGGGCGTCTGAGCGTGGGGGTCACCTTCTGTGTCCACTCCCCGGGCCCCTGCCCAGCCGCTGAACCCCGTGACCTGGGCCCTGAGCTGTTCTCTGTGTCTCTCTCCGACATCTGGAGATGCCGCCGACTCTGCACTCGGGCCCGAGGGGTTCAGGAGATGCTCACCCTTGCAGAGGGAAACTGAGGCAGAAGAGCCAGCTCCCGGGGCCTGTGCTGGGTCCTGGAGCGCGGCGGGACCCGCTGACCCGGCGCTGCCGCCCAAGGCCCAGCCCCCCCAGCTTCTCCCCCGTCCCAACCTGCACCCTTCCTGTCGCCAGGTCCCCGGCACTGACCCCCCGGGACAGGACGGAGAGGCTTGGCCAGCGTGCTCTCTATCTAGGTGCTGCTCGCCGTCACTGTCTGGGGGTCTTCTGACCCCTGGGCCCTGTCCCCACTCTGGTCCTCGTCCTCCCACCCTGTGTGGGTGCAGCGCCCCTGAGCGCTTCCCCAGGGGCACGGCTCCGTCGCCCGTGCTCCTCGGCCTGCCGCTGACCCTGGAGGACTGTGACTTTCTCCGGCAGGAGGACGGCTGGACCGGGTGCCCTGTCTGCGCGTGGTGGGGTACAGAAAGGTCCAGGAGGCAGGCGGCGGGCAGCAGGTGGCGGGCAGGTCCACCCCGAAGCGAGGGGAACGGCTACTACAGGAGCCGGGCGGGGCAGAATGGACAGGGAGGCCCCGCACAGAGCGCCGCACAGGGCAGCAGTGCGTCGGCTCGTTCCTGAGAAAATGTGTAGCATTGTAAATGCATTTGTACGTTATCCGGGGCAGAAGGCACGGCCTTGCTTCACAGGGACGGCAACCAGCTAGGACACACAATGGGAGGAAGTCCACCGACAGCGTGCCGGAAGAGAGATGTCGTTACACACCTGATGCTTGGAAAGGAGGCTCAAAATATTTTTTCCAATTCCATTTTATTTCAAGGAGAAAAAGAAAAAAGAGTAAAAAAACTAAAACAAAATTTCAAAACATGTCAATCAGGGCAACAGTGCTACATACATTGCACATTGTCATTCCCAAATCAGTCACCAGAGCATAAGACATCTGCATTAAATTGTCCAAACAGTGCCAGCACAGATCTGTCTCTTCAGTGAACTCAGAGAAATCAGTAGCTTAACTATCTTAATGATTTTTTATATGCATATACATATACAAATACATATGCATACACATGTTTCTTTCAGCTTCTCACACTATGATGTTTATACATGTGTGTCTGATTTATTTCACTAGTGAATGTCTCAAGTTGCATCCGTTTACCTATAAAAGTCTCCAGTTTATCCTTCTTTATGGCTGAGTAGTACTCCATTACATAAAAATATCACATCTTTTTTATCAGTTCCTCAGTTGATGGGCATTTAGGTTGTTTCCAAGATCTGGCTATTACAAATTGTGCTGCTGTAAACATGGGTGCACATATATTACTGTGATACAATGTTTTTAATTCTTTTGGGAAGATACCCAGAAGGGGAATAACTGGGTTGAATGGGACCTATAGTCCTAGTTTTTTGAAGAATCTCCACACTGACTTTCACAGGGGTAGCACCAGTCTGCATTCCCACCAACAGTGGAGAAGGGTTCCTTCTTCCCAGCATTCCCTCTAGCATTTGTTATTGCTTGATTTCTTGATACTAGCTATTCTTTCTGGGGTGAGGTGGAATCTCAGTGTTGTTTTAATTTGCAGGATGCTTAAATGTTATAAAACTTTCTAAGTTAGAGACATTGTGTTACGGTGGTCCACACGCCCAATTCGTAATAGCTGAACCTTGGAAGTGGACCCCACACCAATCTGAATGGACAGAGAAAATGTGTGTCCACACAGTGGAGTACTATTCTGGCATAAAGAAGGATAAACGAGTCATTTGTAGGAAAATGGATGCACCCTAATGTTAAGGGAGACCACGAGACACCCCAGCTTAAATAGTGCATGGTTCCTCTTCCATGAGAAACTGAAAATATAAATAAAGGGCAAAGTAAAAGCCAGATAACAGGAAATGGGGAGGTGGGTCTTTTGCAAAAGGGCGGGGCCAAGGGAGGGGCCAACCACACACTGCACTGCAGATGGGGATGGAAAAGAGGAAGAAGTAAGCGTGCCTCTGCAGTTGGGGGAGAAGGACTTCCTCCGTCAAGTTTGACATTGAACGTGATCACGATAAATGTACAGGTGGCCCGGGTGTGGTGGCACACGTCTTTGATCCCAGCACTTGGGGGGCAGAGGCAGGAGGATCATTGTGAGTTCCAGAGCAGGCTGGGCTACAAAGTGAGTTCGAGGCCAGCCTGAACTGCATAGCGAGACCGTGTCTCAAAAATAGGGCCGGGGATTTAGCTCAGTGGCCTAAGCGCCTGCCTGTCAGGTTATGAGTTTGATTTCTGGTACCAAAAAAGAAAAAAAGTACACACGGAAATTTCTAGGTTTCTGAGAGCTGCTGCTAAACTAAGAATAAACAGAAAGTATAACCCAGACTTTTTCTGATAAAGACAGCAAAAGTAAGGGGAAGACGTGACCCTGCCCGACCCCAAACTGTGTCACAGGCCCCGACGGTGCAGCCCGGTCTGTGGTGAATCAAGGGCCACGTGAGGATCAGGCGTGTGACCCGGAAGCGCTTCAGGCCCCGGGCGCGGTCCAGAGCTCGGGTCAGCAGCAAGGCCCGGGGTCCCGTCCCCAGCGCGGCAGAGAGCGAGGGGAAGCCGAGAAGGTGGACCTTTCAGGAAAAGATGCGGCCGCGCTGGAGGCCACGTCTGGGCACCAGGAGCTCCCAGGTCTCGGACCTCAGACCCGGCTGACAGGACCACGGGTCCGCTTCTAACAGACTCGGGGCGGCTGAGGAAGTGGGGCAGACGTCCGGGTTCGTGGGTCCTTTCTCAGAGTCCCCTGCCAGATCCAGCACGTGGGACAGAGGTCAACCGGGGCTCGGCGCCAGCGGGGTCCTGCAGGCCTGGTTCCCGGACTTTGAAGGAACCACTGGGAACTGAGGGTGCTGAGGGCCACAAGGTCGTCACCGCCCTGAGTAAACTGTGTCCATTAAACAGAGACCTCATCTCCTGCTGGCCCTTGGCCACTGCTGACCTGCCTGTCTCCATGGCTGCGCATCACATGAAAACAGGACCACGCCCTGACTGTGTGTCTCTCCTGCCTGTGAACTGGGACCTGCCACTTTTCACGGCCAAGTACTACTCCACTGCATGGACAGACCACATCTTGTTGGGCCACTTGTGGGTCAGTGGACACCAGGTCGTTCCTGCCTCTGGCCATGTGGCCAGTGCTCTAGCAGGCGAGGGGGCTCTGCTAACCACTGCCCGCCTGCTGCCGCGGCTCTCGTAGCTCTGTCTCCACGGACATGGGAGCACAGGCCCTTTGCCCAAGCTCCACGGGCGAGGCGGGAGCCAGGGAGGCCTCGGTCCTGCAGGTGAAGCCAGGGGCAAAAAAGCCTTCGCCGGCCACGTGGCCCTGGCCTGGGTCAGCCGGGCTGCGTGGCTGCGTGGCGGTCAGGGCTGCAGCTGCAGAGCAGCTGTGCGACGTGGGGAAGCAACAGGAGGGCTCTGCCCGCTTCCGCCCTGCACGAGGGACCAGAGCGGGCGGGTGCAGGCTCTCCCTGGTCATTCAGCGGCCACTTCCGGCACATCCCGTGCCTGGGGGCGTCGGTGCCAGGGTCCTGCAGAGCCTTAGCAGGACGCCCGGGGCTTCTGGAACGGACGGGGACCCCCACCTGGGAAGAAGTGCGTGCCTGTGTGTGTGTGCAGGCCGCACACGTACTCTCCGCCGCTCCCCTCGCCTCGTTGCTAGGTAGCTGGTGTATCTGGCGCCGTGCAGTTCTGGGGGAGGGGCGGCGGCCAGGTGGTGGGCAGTGTGGGGCGGGGGGCGGACCTGACCCGGGAGGCCGGGCCTGGCTGTCAGCGCACGCACACGGGAGGATCTGCGGCCCCGGCTGCCGGCCGCGCGGCTCCGCCTCCGTCTGCCGCCCGCCTGCCTGCCCGGCTTCTGACCACAGCTCTGTAGCGAGGCGGCAGGCGGCGTGGGGACAGAGCCATCTTGCTGTGTGCGTGCGTGCTTGTGTGCGCTGACTCCGCCGCCGCGCGGCTCCGCGGCCCCCCTTCCCCGACCTGTCTGCAGGAAGGAAATGAATCATTTCTAGCCGGATCGGAGCGCGCAGAGCCGGCCTCGCCAATGCCTCGCGGCGCTGCCCGGGCGCCGCCTCCGCCCGCCCGCGTCCCCGTCCCCGCACCCTCCCCGCGCCCCTGGGAGTGATCGGACACAGCCGCGCCACAGTCGTCTCCGGCCTCGGAGGAGCTGGGCCCGGGCGAGGTAAGCCGAGGCGCTCGGTCCTCCACCCTCTCCTCGCTGCCGGGGCTGCAGCTGCGCGGTCGCAGGGCAGAGCCGGAAACTCTTGGCCCGGACCAAGTTGTCTTGCCGCGGGCTGCGGGTGCCCTTCGGTGCCGGTGCCGGTGCCGGTGCGCTGGCTGGCGGGGCCGGGCTTGGCACGGGGCTGGGGCATGCGGGCCGGAGGGGCAGGGCCGCCACTCCTTCTCTGCTGGTGACCAGGTGCGTGGCTGTGGCCCCTCGGCTGCGGCCTCCTGCTCTCTGGGAGCCCCCTCCAGTGAAGTCTGACCGGCAGGTGGGGCGGAAGCCGGCGGGCACTCAGACAGAGGCGCTCAGCCGCGGCCGCGGCCTGGGCGGGAGGGGCAGCCGGGCGGGGAGGACGCGGGTGCCGGCGAGCGGGATCCGGCGGGATCCGCAGCGGGGAGGCCCGGCTGCAGCGCCCGGGGTGGCTCTGTCCGTTCCTGTCCCACGCTGACGATTTGTCGGGGTAGGTGTTCCGGCAGGCAAGGGGTGCGTGCCCCTGTGTGCGTGTGCCTGCGTGTGTGCGTGTGCAAGCCCACACGCTGCTCCCCAGAGAGACTTCCCTCGCTGCCGGGGAGCTGGGCAGGGCCTGGCTGGCCGCAGTGCAAGGGGCCGGCTGGCTGGCCGGTCCCCGGGGAGCCCGCACTGGCTGTCCCTGGAGTTGGTGGCTCAGGAACAGGAAGGGAGGATTGGAGAGGGGGCGCACTTGGGCGGGGGTGGGGTGGCCCTTGGTTCTCAGGGTGCTGGGGGAGCCAGGATGGCGGGGGGTTTGGGAAGGGGCAGAGGCCCCCCGTGACCCTGCCCCGTGTCCCACGGGGGACCCTGGAGACTTGGTGAGGGACTGTCCCATCCACGTCGGGGAAGCTGAGTGTCAGCCAGGGCTGTGAGAAGGGGGAGTTGACCTGAAAAGGGGGACAGTGGTGTTGGGGACGCCAGCGTCCAGCCTGGGGCCCCACAGCCGGTCCTAGGGCAACTTTCTTGGGTCTCTCTATCAGGTCCTGACTGGGAGCGGCCAGGTGCAGAGGGTAGGCTGCGCGGGCTGGGGCGGAGGAGGACGGCGGCCTGGCCCCTTGCGGGCCTCCTCCCGTCCCGCTGGTACCAGGGGCGTCCAGACCCTGGCTGGTCAGGCAGCCGTGCAGGGCGGAGTGGCCGGGTCAGGCCGTGGACGACCGTTTCCAGTCACTCCTGGGAGGTGCGGGTGGCTGACCGCCCCCTGCCCTGGGGGAGCAGCTGTGGGTCAGGAGGGGCTGCTGGAGGGACGCCACAGCTCGGAGCCCCGCCCCAGCCCGGTCGGCCCGGCCACAGGCACAGGAGACGCTCAGGGTGTGGGGACCAGGGTGTCCCCTGGGGGAGGCCGAGGTGGTGGGCGAGGCGGTGCGGGTCTTTCCCTGGATGCAGGCGGTGGGGAGGGGGCTGAACCCGCCGCCTCATTTCCCACGCTGCAGTCTGTCTGCCCTTGGGGTGAGTTAGGGTTAGGCTGTCAGCAGCAGCACGGTCCCCAGACTGTGGGCTGCACCCGAGTTCAGGTGGCACCAGGGACTTCACCCCAATGAGCTCCCGGGGTGCTGGGCACATGGTGCCCACCTCGAGGCCCCACTCACAACATGGCTCTGGGAGCAGCAGTGTCTTTGGGAGTGTGACCTTGCCTGGGGCCTTGGCTGGGGTCGCCATGGTGACGCGTCACAGGGCTGGTCTGGCGAGGCAGGCGGGTCTGGCCCGGGAGGCCTCCACGCCACCCTCCGTAGCAGGGATTGTCGCGGGGGCCGGGTGACCCCATCTCAGGAGGAGGACGGGTCGGGATCTGTGGGTTCTGGGAAGCCAGAGGAACTGGCCGAGCGTGCTGGCCCAGCCGATGTCCAGCAAGCCTGTCCTGTGGCCCTGACCCGGGAGGGTGAGATGGTGGCGTTCCTGATGCGTTGCTTCTGCCCACTGGGACGTCGTTGTCAGGTCTTGGTCCCCTGCCTGGCCACGGCCCAGCAAAGGCGGGTGACGGCTGGACCCCTCTGCACTGCGCCTCCTCCCCGTCCTCTCCCTCCAGCCCATTTCCTGCCCCCCATCTCGGTGCCCCCGTCGGTCTGAAGTGTGACTGTGGGTCTGGGGTCTGCTGGGAGCCCCTGGTGTGGGAGCCTCACTTCCGGGGACGGGGACCCTGGCGCTGGTCTCCTGTGTCCCGCTTCCCCGCGCGGCTCTGGGGCTGTGCCAGGCGTGTTTCCGCGTGGCTACTCCTGACCCTGGCTGTTACTCCTGGGGATCCTGCTGTGGGCTGCACCTCCCTCCGCGCCACCGGAGAGAGGGCCCCTTGCTCTGCCTGGAGCAGGGTCCCCAAGCAGGACTAGGCTTTGGGGAGCTCTGGGGGACCCCATGGATCATGTATCCTCGGGGCTGTGTGCAGGACCCACATGTACCAGGGTGTGGGTGATGGGTGTCCCCAGCGGGGTGGGAGTCTCGGACTTGGGTCACTGCGTCCTGTGGCTCCCATGGGGCGGGGCAGAGGGGCCTTGGCCACAGGTGTCAGGTTCTGGTCCCCAGTCCCAGGGTCGGGATCTGTGCTGGTTCTGAAGGGCCAGGACTGGGGGGCCCGGCCTCAGGTCCCAGCTCCAGGCGACCATCCCCTCCTCATGGGGGGACCCAGTGGTGGAGCTGGTGGGCGCTGAGCTGGGGAAGAGGGGCCACGTGGTCACCGCCAGGCTCTCCCAGGGCTGGGTCAGCTCCCAGCCCAGCAGCAGCCTCTGGGACAGCAGGCTGTGGGTGTACATCTGTGTGCACGTGTGTGTGTGCACATGTGTGTTTGCGTGTGTGTGCGTGGGGTGGCTGGTGCGTGGGCTCACTCCGGCAGTGGGGACAGCTTCAGGATGGCACACAGAGCAGACTCGCTTCTGTCTCCATGGGTCTCTTCTGAAGCGAACCCCAGCGGTGGGCCCCGCGGATGTGGCAGCACGCCGTGGTCCCCAGGCCCTGCGCCAGCTCCCCCGTTGCCCTGCGCCTCTCCACCTCCCACCCCAGGGCTCTCCCCTGACCCTCGCACGGTGCTGGCCAGCTCTGCCTCAGTGCGGCCCTCGGGCCAGCCCAGCCCTGCTGTGTCCCCGCCACCCCGGGACTTCACGGCTGGCACAGGAGACGGAAATCGCGGCTGCGGCGTCTTCCCTGGCCCGAGACCCAGTGCTCTCCTGTCACTGGTGGTCATTCGTTGGCCTCTAGTGACAGCCCCTGTGCTCCCCTGCGCTCCTGCCGCCGACCCACAAAACCTCGGAGCCTCACCCGGGCCTCCTGCCCAGACGGGGCCACAGCTGCGCCCGGCGAGCGTGTGTGCACCGCACCCATCCCCACAGAGCCTCCCCAGCCCCGCAGGGACCCGGACGGTGGCGTACTCTGGTCACAGCATGAAGGCCCCGAGTGGGGCCTGGGGCTGCGACCAGAGCAGGCTGCTGGCTCTGTACCCAGGCGCTCACCCGGCTGAGGGTCAGCTGGGCCAGCAGGGCCAGGGAGGGACGTCTGAGACTCACCGACCGCACTGGGTCTGCTGTCCGGCCGGGTGCTGCCCGGCTTGGGGTGAACTCGGGCCACAGAGCCCAGGGGCCCCGGCTGACGCAGGCCCCCACGCATGACCCCCAGCCAGTGACCTGGTCCTCCTCCGGGCCGTGGACCGTGACTGTGTCCTTGGTGGGCGTTAGCGGGGCGGAGGTGTGGAGCGCGGGCCCAGCTGGCATGCACCGGGTGGCCCCTGGCCGCTGCTGTTCCTGGAGGCCGAGCGGGAGGCCCTTGAGGGGCGGTGGAAAAACTCAGAAAGTACTGGGCGCCTGGGTGGACCTGACGCGTTAGAGGAGAGCGGGCCCCTCGGCGCCTGCCCAGGGTGACGCGGGGTTTCTTAGGGTCCAGGTCTGCCCTGCGGGGACACAGTGCCCGGCACTGCAGCCTGAGGAGGGAGGCGGAGGCGGCTCCCGTCGTAGCGGCCTTGGTCCTCGCGGGCTGGGGAAGGGCGAGGGGCCCGGTGGAGGAGCAGACAGAGAGGACCAGCTGGCCGTGCCCCAGGGCCGGTGCGTCGCCCCGCCCCGCCTGCCCCGCTGTCAGCCCGCCCGCCCGGGCTCCAGGTTCCCTGTCTTCAGGCCCCGCACGCGTCTCAGATGAGCTCAGTGACGCGTGATGTCCACAGGCAGATGTCCTGGAGCACCCGGCCTTTGCCCTCCTAGCTGGGTTGGGGACCCACGCCACCCAGTGACAGGGACTCCGGGGTCACCTGGCACAGCCCTGGTGCTCACCACACCCCTCAAACCCGTTCCGTGACCCCGAGGGCACCAGCAGCTCTCTGGGTGGGGTGCGGGCAGGGGCACCCCCAAGGCAGGCCGGACCTTTCCTCATAGGGTGGGGGCTCTGCCCTGCCAGCTCCGGGGTCCCACCCAGGGGAGACAGGAGAGGCTGGGGGAGGTGGCGGTGGACACGGAGCAGTGGGAGCGGCTGGGCCAGGGAGTCTGGGAGAGGCAGAGGGTCCCCTTGACTGGCCAAACTCCATGATGTCAGACTTCGGGTCCCCAAGTGGGGACAGGGGAGAGAATAAGGTGTTTTCTGCTTTTTCTTCATGGTACTGGAGATTGAACCAAGGCCTTCACACTGAGCCACATCCCAGCTCTTTTGAAATGTTTTATTTTGTGATAGGGTTTTGCTGAGTCCCTAATTTGCACTGACCTGTGATCCTCCTGCCTCAGCCTCCCAGAGTGCTGGGATCGCAGGTGTGCGCCACCACGCCCAGCTGGCGCCTGTCGTTTTGAGCTTCTCTGATGTCCTGTTCTGCTTCTGCAGCCTGCGGATGGGCTGTCACCACTGTCCCCGTCGTGAAGGCACAGAGGGCCCGGTGGCCAGCTGAAATCACAGCTGGAAGTTGTGGAGCTGGTGTGGCTGAGCTCCTGGAGCTTGAACCAGAGCCCGCCCTGCTCCCTGGACTGGGCTCCCCTCCACCCTGGCGAAGCCCCGGCCCAGGTCACTTCTGGGGTTAAACGCCGTCGTTAGGGGCCACGTGCGGCCCGCAGAGAGGACCGGGGTGAGCCTCGCCGGCTGGCGCCCAGGCCACAGCACCCCCTCCTCGCGGGTCCCCGCACCCTGCAGGGCCTGAGCTGCCTCAGAGCCAGTTCTGATCCTTTGTCCCCGGGAACCTCCGTGTGACGGGGCCCTGGTCCGCCTGCCAGCTCAGGACCGGGGCATGCGGCCGCCGCTGTGGTGTACGCTAACCAGGCTTTGGGCCTGGAGGGCGAAGGCTCTGTCCGATGAGGGCAGCCCGGCAGGACGGGGCAGCCTGTTGAGCGGCTGGGTCCCTGCTGGCCTCTGCCACCGAGGCGCGTGGGAAACGCTTCTCTGCCCAGGTTCTAGGGGAAGGTGATTTTCAGCGCCCAAGTGAGGTGGTCATTCTCTTAGCAAAGCAAGAAGGGCCCCGCGGGAGCGAGGTTCCGGCTCGCCCTCCCCGCGCAGGAGCCGGCTCGGCACCTGTCTGCAGCCGCTGCACCCAGCTTGTGGGTGGGAAAGGGGCTGAGCGGGGGCGGGGGGTCTCCTGGCGGAGCCCCGGTTGTGACCTGCGGGGAGGGCGCCGCCTCCGTCCCGGGCTCCCTCAGCTGCTCCCCAAGAGGACAGAGTCAGTTTTGGCATCTGCCCACCAGGCTGTGAGTTTTATTTCAAGTACACCTTGAAATGTTTTTGATGAACAAATTTTAATAGCATATTGCTATTTAAAACTCTTTCCTTCCAAAAAAAAAGGAAAGTCTTTCCTCCTTCCTTGTCTCCCTCCCTTCCCCCCTGCCTGCTTTCCTCCTCCTCCTTCTCTTGTCTTTTTGAGACAGGGTCTTCTACGCAGTTCAGGCTGGCCTTGAACTCACTTTGTAGCCCAGGCTGGTCTTGAACTTGCAACGATCCTCTTGCTTCAGCCTCCCAGGATTACAGGTCCTTGCCGTCATGCCCAGCTGTGCCTCCCTTCCTCTGTCTTCTCTTTCTTTCCTTCTTTCTTTTTTTGTGTTTTTGAGGCAGGGTCTCACCGTATAATAGCCCAGGCTGGCCTTGACCTAGCAGCGATCCTCCTGCCTCAGCCTCCTGAGTGCTGGGATTGTAGGTGTGCACCACCACGCCTGGTTTGAAAGTTTAACTTTTTAATGTTCAGTGAGATCGGCTTTCTTTGGCTCCCCCAGAGAGCAGCATGTTGCAGACTTTGGGTGGCTTTGGTTAGATTGATGTCACCGCAAGGAAGCTTCCGGAGCTCTGTGGTTCAGGCTGGCAGGTGGGCAGGCGGCTTCTTCCCTCAGGGTGGACAGTCACAGCTCACAGTAGGGCCGGCCCCGAGGTCCCTGCCTCCACTGACTGGGGAGGACAGCATGCAGGGGGCGGGTCCACGGTGACCACATTCCTGGCCCCGTGGTGGACAGAGTGGCCGGCAACTCCTCGGGCAGATGAGGACCATGTTTTGGGGCCCCCACCCCCGTCCCTGCCGTCCTTCT
The DNA here is from genome assembly GCA_004363535.1 of Dasyprocta punctata. Classification (NCBI taxonomy): domain Eukaryota; kingdom Metazoa; phylum Chordata; class Mammalia; order Rodentia; family Dasyproctidae; genus Dasyprocta; species Dasyprocta punctata. Next base: position 55,697 of record RJWM01006515.1, read on the forward strand.
CTGCTTGAAATTCTCACTCTGCCTGCAGAGCGAGGGACACGCGGCCGGGGTCCCCAGAGCTTCACCCTCCGGGGCGCGTTGCTTGTTACTGCGAAGGCGCGGGTAACTCAAGGAAATTAAAAGCGACTCTGCAGGACCCAAAAGCAGGCGGAGGTTACAGAGGAGCTGGAGCGGGGCCACAGCTCAGCGCGGGAGCTTGGTGGGCAGGAGGGGGCCAGCGGCGGCGCCCCAGGGACACGGGTGCTGGGGGGCCCGGCGTGCTCTGTGTAGGGTCCCAGGAGGGGCGTGTGAGGACGCGCGCCTTTCATTGACCGCTCGTCCTCGGGTCCCCTCCTTGGGGGGACTGGGAGGTGGCCACCACGGCGCCTGGGCCCTGGGCCTCCGCAGGAGCGGCTGTGCTGGGGTCTCGTCGGCAAGTGCGATGATGAAAGCCCCCAGCTGCCGGGGACAGCAGCCCCGCGCACGGGGAGATCACTCCGGAGGGCGTGAAAGAAAGCTTCTCTAGAGGGGGCACATAACCCAGCAAGGTCCCGTGGCACAGGGCGAGGCGGGGCGAGGGGGCCGTCACGTCCCCGGGGCTGGCGCTGCCGCCCTGCGGCCTTCCACCTGGCCCAACTCCGGCTCTGCCCTCGAGGTGTGTAAGGGCGCAGGCTGGGTCACTCGCACCTGGGCAGGTGTCGCTTGAGGCTACTGTTTCTGCTCAATGCCTCCGCCCACCCGAGGAAGCCCCTCCGGACCCTGGGCGGGGCTCGCGTGGGGGAGGCGGGGCTGTGAGGTAATAGATCACGTTACTTTCAGAGCCGAGCCCACAGCAGGAGGGGGGTGATCACAGCCGTCCACACCTGCAGGGGCAGGAATGGGGCGTCTGTGACCCGGAACCCCAGCCCGGGATCCCCTCCAGCCTCCGCCCCACGGCAGCCATTCTGGTGTCGGTCACAAAGGGTGAGGCTCCAGGGGCCGTCTGGAGGAGGGGCCGCCTGTCTCCCCAGCCCCGGGGGTTTGTGAGCTGCGAACCACTTCCCGCCCTCGGGCTCACAGACCTGGGCAGGGCCCTGCGCTGTGAATGACACCGTCCCCTCGGGGGCCGGGTCCCAGCCCTCAGTGCCATGGGGCCATTTCCTGATCATGTGGGAGGCCGGTGACCCCCGAAGCTCAGCACTGGGGCGCTGTCCGCATCCCAGAGCCCCACTGCGGGCCATGCACCCAGGAGACAGCAGGTCTGCTGGTCTAACACCAAGCGGAATCCACGCCCCCTCCGCGTCCCAGCCGCAGGCGCATTCGAGGTGTTCCGTGCATGTCCCCCAACCGGTCCTCTGGTCCCTGGCCGGCTTGGGGTGCTGGTCACAGCTCAGAGCTTGACCAGGTGGGCTTGCAGCCACTTTGTGCCTGTAGTGGCCCAATGGGTGGCATCTAGGGACAGCCAAGTCCCAGCCCTATCCCCAGGGAGGGACAGGGCCCAGGCAGCATCACATCAGCCCAAGCAGACAGGAGCCACCCCCGGGGCCCTGACGCCTCGGCCTGGGCCTGGGCTCCCTCGAGGTGGGGGGCAGCGCTGCCGACCCTCGGGTCTCGGGCGTCTCCCGTCCCTTTGGGGCTGCAGATTGTCCTGGTTCTGGGCGTCCTTTGTTCCCCTGAGGGCAGCACTAGCCCTAAGGACCAGAAAGGGCCCCACGGCAGAGGACGGCGCATGGGGAGGCACAGCGTGCGATCACGGTGTGGGCTAGAGGCCTGTGCGTGAGTCGTGTTTTCCTTTTGCAGTTAGTTCCCAGTGTCAAAAACCCGAAGCTCAGAAACGTTCCCATCCAGCCCAGATTTCTGACAGTTTTCTTGGGAATTAAACCCGAGGCTCTGGCAGCCTCCCTGGTTCCGGGTGGCTCCCGCTGCCTGCGCCCACCCCAGCACCCGCACCTGCGCCCGTCCCCTCCCGGCTCTCTGAGCTGGCGGCGTGGGTGGCAGCGAGCCCTGTCCCCCCAGCCCTGGCCGTGGGCTCCGCGCCGTGCGGTGTCCACAGCAGGCCCTGAAGGGTGGGGGCCGAGGACACCTCACCGACTCGGTTCCTCCTCTCACCAGCTGGAGGACGGGCGGGACTGCCCTGTGACCGCCAAGGCAGGCGGCCGGCCGCGCGTTTCCATAAATAATCCTGCCAAGCCGCAGAGTTAATTGACTTAACGAGTCTCAGCGTGAGAGTCAGACCTGGCCCAGAGCGCGTGCATTCCCGGCGCCATCTGTGGAGATCTCTTCACGGGGTCCTGTCTGCAGCTGAGCTGCTTGGGGGAGTGACTGGGTGCTTGCTGAGGTGCTGAGCGCAGTACTCTGCCGCAGTGAGGGACCCTGGGCGCGTGGGGACCCCAGCCCCAGCGACGCTGCGTCTTGCAGGACTGCCGTGGCCATGGCTGCGAGGACCGCCGCTGTGTCTCCCGTGTGGCCGCCGCCTCCGCCCCTCGGGCCTGAGCATCCGTGGACTCTTGTGGCCGGGCCCCGTGGTCTGCAGGAGTCTGGGTCACGGCCCCCACCCCAGTCTTCATTCTGCTGTCTTTGCGACCTTTGTTCTTCTCTGTGCCGCGGTCGCAGGGCCAGCGCGGGCGCCTCGGCCCTGGGCCGCTGTGCGACACAGCCTCATTTCCAAGCCCACCTCGCCCTCCCAGACCCATGCACTTTCCCGCCCCTGCCTCCTTGGTGGGAGCTTGGCCTCTGATTCTCTGCGGCGTCCCTGCTTCCTGGGTGGCAGTGACCTTAGGAACCAAGCTCCGGGTGCGAAGTCTGCTCGCCGCACCCAGGGTTCCTGCCGCCGGGAGTGGCGGTGGATGGAGCCAGGACAGGGGCTGCGTGTCTCCTGGCTGCTCCACTTCTGGCCCACCCAGATCCATCCATCTCGGCGAATGCCAACCCCGTCTGAGTCCGCAGGCTGTCTGTGGCCGCTCCTCTGCGCATGTGGCTCCTCCTCGGGTGGACAACACCTGCAGCGATTTCACACAGCCCAGTCCTAGCGCTGCACTCAGGAGGCACGGTGGCCGTGCCTGTAATCACAGCACTCAGGAGGCTGAGGCAGGAGGGTCATCATGGGTTTGAGGCCAGCATGGACTACACAGTGAGACCCTACCTCAGAAAGCCAACCCACCAAGCAAGCCATCAAAGGCCCCGTAGCAGCCGCAGCTCACTGCCACGCGTGTCCACGTGAAGGGTGAGCCCACTCGTCTGCTTCTGGTCACGCTCCGTTAAGGTCCCTTTCCCTGTCTATCCAACTTCTGCCCCCAGAGGCCCCCAGGCCACCGCCCTTGGTGCTCCCACCCGCACCCCCTCGTCCCCTTCCACACTGACTGTGTCGCGTGGTCCGTGTGAGCGCAGCACCCAGCTCGGTTGTGAGGCCCGCGGCTTCCTCTGGGTGCTGTGCTGCTCCGGGCGCTGGCCCTGGGGACAGCAGTGCCTCAGCGGATCTGTGGGAGCCCCCTGCAGCGCTGCTCCGGGGTGCCGAAAGGGTTGCCTCAAGCTGCTCAATTTCGAGGGTGATTTCCACGCCAAGGTTCAGAGCCCGTGGCCGCGCAGCCGGGCTTCCGCCCTCCATCCCGCCCTGCCGTGGTGCCTCCCGCCCCGCGCCCCTGTGCGGCCCGGAGGAGCCCGGTGCCTGCGAGCCCGTGCGTGTGCCCTTCCTTGCTGTCCCTTGATTTCTCTCACGCTGACACCGCGTGCAGTAAGAGTCTCCGTGCAATCCGTGTTTGTTGAACAGCTAGGAGGAGGAGAAGGTGCAGGGACTCGCTGCGCACGTTGGTGGCCATAGCTGGCAGCACAATATATTCTTTTTTTTTTTTTTTTTTTTTGGCACCAGGGATCGAACTCACAGCCTCACGCCTGCCAGACAGGTGCTTAAGCCACTGAGCCAAACTCCCAGCCCTAGTTTTTTGAGGCAGGGTCGCACTATGTAGCTCAAGCCAGCCTTACGCTTGCGTTGTAGCCCAAGGCGGCCTCGAACTCACAACGCTCCACCTACCTCAGCCTCCCGAGTGCTGGGATTCAAGGCGTGAGCCACCATGCCCGGCAGCACAATATATTCTTTTTTTTTTTTTTTTTTTTGTGGCACCAGGGATCGAACTCACAACCTTGCGCCTGCCAGGCAGGTGCTTAAGCCACTGAGCCAAACTCCTGGCCCTAGCATGATATATTCTTAAAAACTGCCGAGGGAGGAAATTTCCCGAGCTCTGACCACACAAGATGGGAGACCCACGTGGAAGTGCGAGCGTTAATTAGCTCCACTGAGCATCCACGCTGAACACGTGTTTCCAACGCCGTGTGGCCCACAGTGGGCCTGCAGTGCGGAGGGCTTGGTGACGAAGGAGGCAGAGGGGCCTCTGAGCCCAGGAGTCCTCCTGGAAGTTGCTGCGTGGAAGTTCCCGGATGTCCTGTGGGGCTCCGGCCTGGGAAGGCACTGAGGTTACACGGGCGGCTGCCCAGGTGCGGGCCTCGAGGTTGCCGCTGGTCCCCCGCACTTCCTCACCGACCCGCGTACACCAGCCACGTGCCCTTGTGTTTTCCTACAGTTCCAGCACTGGGGACAACTCGCTACATCGCTGCTGACCAGAAACCTCCGCCCCAAGCTGCTTGTGTGCTGTGGACACTTTCTGATCATGGCACTGACCCACCAGAGCTGGGGGACTGAGAGGTGGCCATTGGTCATTGTGCAAGTGTCGCCCTGTGTGCCGCTCTGACCTGCCGCAGTGTCACGGGGCTGTGGGTTTGCTCCTCTGTGACACTGGTGGCAGTTTCTCTAGTTCCTGCAGAGGCAGCAGTAGCCTCCAGGCTCGTGGGCTGTGGCAGATCTGTGCTTTGTGCACCCCTTGGTGGACTGTGCAGCCTCCCGCAGGTCCTGGGGGTGGCGCCTCTGCCCCAGCCCCTCTAGGAACTGGGTACAGGACCGTGGTCAGACGCCTGGCTCTCCTGCCCCGCCCCGAGACTGTCCGTGTGCCTGAGAGTCTGAGGCCGAGGGTGGGACCCGGGACTGACCCCTGTGCTGAGGGTGCTGAGTGGGGACTCAGAGCTGGGAAGGAATAGATCTGTCCCCGAGGGAAGCCGGAGTCCTCTCCGGAGAGGGGGCTCGAGGCTGGTGGAATACAGCCCTGCCCCTGCCCCAATGCATACAGGAGCCCCTCGGGGCCTGAGGTCTGCATGGCTTCCCCACAGCGCGTGGCTGTCAGTGGGCAGTGGGTGATGTGTCTGAGCCCCGGTCTCTCTGCCCCTGCCTGCGTCTCCCATGTGGCCTTGTCAGGAGCCCGTGGGCTTTGCGTGGAGTCCCGTGGATTCGCCCTTGCTCTCGGCATCTTAACCTTAATGCTGAGTCAGAGTCTCAGGGCAGCGGAGCTTCCTGGCCACAGAGGGGCCGCTCTGGCTCTGGGACCGGGTGGCCCCGTGGGGTTGGCTCTGCTGTGGACCCTTGCACATGGTGGGCGGCCTGGAGGTGAGCAGCAGAGTCCTGGCCACCATCGTAAAGACCGAGACCTCTTCTGGCCCAGAGCCCCAGACTCACCACTGCCCCAGCGTGGTCCTCGCCACGGGTGGACCTGCCCCTCTGTCCCATCACGTGGTTTCCCCGAGCCTCTCACCCGTCCCAGGATGCTCCACGCTCCCTCGGCTCCACCCGCGTCGGTCACATGTTGGTCCCTGGCCCCCAAGTGAGGTTCTGCAGTGTCCAGGAGCCAAAGCCTCGGAGGCCGGGGCTGCCTGCTCTGCGGTGTCGGTCAGCGCCGTGTCCCCCCGCCCCCGCAGCCCTGGGAGGCCGGTCTGACCAGAGCGGCACAGCCACTCCACGTGTGCTCGTTCCTGATGATGCATGAATCATTTTTATGTTGGTTTCATCACAGCGATAACAATTCAGATATATCCAGTTGAATTAATTTTATCTGTCACTTTTAACTTCCCTTAAGGTGGCCCCTGGACAGCGTTCTCTGGGGCCGCTGGAGAGCCCCTCCCGCCTCCCTGGGCTCAGCCTTGCTGCTCTCTCTGGGCCTCCTGTGGACCGTGGAAAAGGCTTTGTACCGCACACGTGCTGGGGGCTGAGGCGTGGGGGCTGCGGGGCGGCAGGAAGGTGACGCGGAGACCTGCGTGTGGCACCTGCCCCGACCTCCGGAGCCCGAGGCAGGACACGGCTCTCGTTCCTGTGGGACTGCAGGCCCTGCGGGGACCCTCTGTGGCTGAGTGCACCCTCTCCCTGCCCAGAACTTTGCCCCGAAGGGAAGCAGCCCCGTCACTTCTCATAAAGGGCCTCGGCTGCGCATCCGCTTGGGCCCGGGGACCGCAGGCTGCGGCTCCAGGCTCGCCCATAAATATTTAAATGGCCGTTTAGCTTTCAGCCCAAGCACATCGGTGCCCGAGATCAAGCTTTTCGACCTTTCGTCAGTTTACTCAGTGAAATATGATCCCGCTGGTCTCCTGCTTTCAAAATGTTGTCCAACAGCTCCGTTTTCTTGTTCGGATGGCCACATTTTCTCCAAGCTCAGGGCAGACAGCGTCCACACGGTGGCAGAGGTGTAAATGCCGACGATAAAACGAGTGCCCTTGAGCACAGAAGCGGAAGGCAGGCCCTGGTCCCGGAGACTCTGGACAGCGCGGTTTCAGCACCAGGGCGCCTGGACAGCGCCACCAGCCGGCTCCCCTCGGAGAAGGGCGTGGTCAGGAGACTCAGCAATCTCTCTCTGCCAGACAGCCGGTCCTGGGCTCGGCCCGCCCACCTCTGCCGCCAGCGCTGACCTTACCAGACCGCCGCAGGCTCTCCATCGGCGTGGGTTTTCTGAGTTCCAGCAGGAGCAGCGGCATCGTGGAGACAAGACAGGAAAAGGCCTGGTGCCTTGGGAGTCAGCGTCATATTGCTAAATAAACTCTCTACCCCCAAACAAATGCAGTACGACTCACCCCCAGCCCAGCCGCTCCTCCTCGGGTCTAAAAGCGAGATAGATACTACACCAAAGCAGAGGTTTCTAAAACAACACATTGCCTCGCTGCCTCCAAGTAATGCAAGAGGTTAGAAATCACGGACTTAGAGGAAGCCGAGTAACAGTAGTAGGGTGAATAATACTGGCTCATGGGTATCACAAAATAGAACTTGTGATCGATTTCCCTGCCCTTCACAGCCCCCCCATGCCAGGGTCCCTCCAGCCCCCTGGGTGCTGTTACTTTGGCTCAGATATGAGCTCTCTTCTCTGTTTCGGCCCTGGAATACGTCAGTGCAGTTATAAGAATATCCACTCGGCTGTATATAAATATCACACTTTCTTTATCCATTCATCTGTGGACGGGCATATGGGCTGTTTCCAAGATGTAGCTGTTATAAATTGTGCTGCCGCATCCGTGGGCGTGCATGGGCCCGTGTGCTGTGATGCTTTCTGCTCTTTTGGGAAGACACCTAGAAGGGAACAGCTGATTCCCACCCTGAATTCCACAGTGGTTGTCCGAGTCTACACTCCCACCAACAGTGTAGAAGGTTCCCTTTTCCCCACAGCCCCTCACATTTGTTATTGTTTGATTTCTTAATGATGGCCATTCTTTTTTTTTTTTTTTTTTTTTTTTTTTGCGGCACCGGGGATTGAACTCACAACCTCGCGCCTGCCAGGGCAGGCGCTTAAGGCACTGAGCCAAACTCCCGGCCCTGGTTTTTTGAGGCAGGGTCGCACTATGTAGCTCAGGCCGGCCTTGTGCTTGCGTTGTAGCCCAGGCCGGCCTCGAACTCACAACGCTCCGCCTACCTCAGCCTCCTGAGTGCTGGGATTAAAGGCGTGCGCCACCACGTCCGGCTATGATGGCCATTCTTGCTGGAGTGCAATGCAATCTCAGTGTTGTTTTAATTTGCATTTCTTGAATGACCAGTGGTGGTGAACATTTTTCGTGTATTTATTTGCTGTTTGTGCTTCTCCATCTGAGACGTGTCTGTTCATTTCAGATGCCCATTTTTGGATTGGCACTTTAAATTTGGGAGGGGGTTGATTTTTTTGAGTTCTTTATATATTCTAGCTATTGAAGTGTGGTATTTATATACAATAGAGTACTATTCTACCATAAAGGATAATTTGAGACATTTTTAGGTAAATAGATGCATCTTGAAACCATAACTTGAAGTGAAATAAATCAGACACACAAGTTTAAATATCACATTGTTTCTCTTGCGTGAAAAACTCAAAGGGAAAATAAGGAGCACGGTGGAGGATATTGGGAAGTAGGAAGACCGTGTTCTAATGGGAAGGAGAGCAAGGGAAGGGGAGGGGCAAAAGAAGGACGAGAAAAGGGATTTAAAGAAGAGAATGGAAGGAACAACGGAAACAAAGCTTTAGTTAAAGGGGAGGGGGAGAAAGGTTGAAGGGAGGGGAGAGGAAGGGGAAAAAAGAACTAAGATATATTATACACAGGTCAAACTTCTCTATGATGAATGTGGTCACTATGTATGGGGAACATATAGTAATAAAAAAGTCCACTCCACATCTGGCCCCATCTGGATTGGGACTCCTCCTGTGTCCTAGCTGGGGCTTGCTCTGGGATGGGTGCCCATGGTGTGTGCATGGGGTCACTTCTCATCTTCTGGTTGTATGAGCTGAATTTTGCCCTTCCCCCCAAAAGATACTGGAGTTCTTACCCTGGCACCTGTGCAAGTGGTTCCATTTGGTAACTTGGTCTTGGCAAGGTCAGTAGAGTCCCCTAATCCGTGTGGCTGTTGTCCTTATACCAAGGGGAGAGTCGGGCCCAGAGTTAGATGGATGTGGGGGCAGGGCAAGTCAGCTGCCCGCCGGGGGCTTCTTACGGGAAGCAGGCATCAGAGGAGAGGCTGGGGCAGGGTCCCCCTTGCAGCCTGCGTGATGTGAGTTGGCTTTCTGCCGTGGGACAAAATTCCCGACACCCACCACTTAAGGGAAGAAAGGTCCCAGGGGGCTAAGCCCATGGCCAATGGCTCCAAGGCGGAAGTGTCACGGGGGAATGGTGTGGGGGAGGAAGCTGCTCACCTTGTGATGGCCAGAAGCAGAGAGCAGGAGAGGACAAGACAGGAGGGGCAGGGACCAGGTCTAATCCACAAGGTCATGCCCAGAGCCCACCACACACACCCGGAAGTGTGCTTTCTAATCTCCTCCGAGTCTCCTGAACCAAGCCAGGCAGCCGTTACGATCACCCATCACCATCCTCACAAGGAAGCCAAGCCACCGCCACCGTGATCTCTGACCTCACTCCTCCAGAGCCAAGAAATAAATCTCTGTGGTTGGAGCCCCTGTCCCATGGTGCTTTGCTGTGGCACTTCTTGGACACAAAGGCTTTGTCATGAGAAGGAGATAAAGGGAACAGTCCTGCTTGCCTGGCGCTAGGAAGCACGGGACAGGCCAAATTTTAAACCCTGGCAGTTTTGGGTGCCTGGAGACCCCACCTCCTTACTTGGGCCTTGTGACTCTGGCTCTGGACTCCCTCACCAGGGGACCTGGTCCTGTTTGGAGGCATTGTGGGGTGCTTGCTTCCCTAGAGGGGTCCCACCCTTGCTCTTCCCTTGAGAATCCCATTCTCCTGCTACAGACAGAGCCCCCACTGGTCACTACTGATGTGACATCGTTGGATGGCTCTCCATCTGGACATACCCTGGACCTTGGCCTAATGTGAGAACCCAGTGCCTGGTGAGGCCACAGAGGTGCCAGTGCCACCAAGGAAGCAGAAACACGGACCAAGATGACCCACTGAGAAGATGTCCATAGAGACAGCCCCTCGTTGTGATCCCTGGGCATTAGAGAACATCTGAATGCAGTCTATTAAAAAGCGAGCAGTACAGAGGAGAACAGAGCTACTGGATTATTTGGAAATTGAGAACAACAGGACCCTGTGTACTAAGTGTCAGTAACCTCTTTCCCGCAAAGGAACTCATGGTGAACACGATCATCTTTGTAAGCTCTCTGGTTTCTGTGGCAACCACTGAACCTTGCAGTGGTGCCCACAGCAGCCATGAAAAATATGCAAATGAGTGGGTGTAGCGATAAGTCAATAAAACTTTATTTACAGGAGCAGATGGTGGGGGCCAGATTTGGCTTCCAGGTCATTATGTCCTGACTCCTGCCTTATACTAATAACTAAGATTTGGGGAAAGCTACACTCACTAAAATACACAGCTTTAGATTCTCTTACAGAACACACTAAAGACATATTAATCCAAACATTCGACATCGGTAAGAAGAATGCCCTAAAACAAAGCGGAGGAGAGGAGAGGAGAGGAGTGATTAAAGGGAAGGACAGAAGCTATAAGTAAATCACAAAATAGCAGGACCAACAGCATCCTTCTGCTTTTTTCTGGTGCTCGAACTCGAGCCTCACACTGCAGCAGCAGATGACCCCCCACCAGCCAGTACACTTCAGTTTGTTAGTTGCCCAGGTAATAGTTACAGCTACAGTTCCTGTTGCTTTTGTCTCCCAGAAGTGGCTGGTCACTGTGATACACAGGGCTCACTGTGATACAAATTATAAGAACCAATGAAAGACAGCCAAGTATTCCACCTCTGTACTTCCCCTTTACAGACCATAAAAGCCTCCCTCCCTGGGCTTTTGGGGCCTGATATTTTGGGAATGACCCTGATCAGTGCCCACTGTAAATACGTCTGCCTCCAAATCCTGGGTGTCGTTTCAGTGTTTCTGCTCGCCATCGCATCTGGTACATCGGCCGGGAAGACTGGCCTTGCTGACGTCTTTGGTCACCAGTCGTGGCCCTTGTGGATGGAGCAAGGACCTCTCCAGACCCCAGTGGGAAGGTGCACCCTTTTTTTTGGTACCGAGGATCGAACTCACAACCTTGCACTTATCAGGCAAGCACTTGAGCCTGCTGAGCTAAATCCCCAGCCTGGAAGGTGCGCTCTTGAGATTTCTTGAGTCCCCTTGGAGGTCTGGAGAAGGATTCCTGGCTTCCCGCTCAAGAGGCTCACGTCAGACCCCAAAGGGAGAAGGACCTGATCCATCTGCGTGCTTGTGTGTGTGTCTGCCTGCCTGCTCGCCTGATTCCAGTAAGACCCCAGGGGCACCCAAGTTAGTCTGTCTGTCAGTCCTGCTCACTTGAGCAGAAGGGGAGTCTAATCAACTCTCACCGGGACCACCTCAAGGGCAGGGGTTGGGAGGTTTGGCCTCTGAGTGCCTGCCGAATGACTGCAGGTGAGTGAGCCAGATGGTGCCAGCAAGAGGCCGCCCTGGCTGTGCACCAGGATGCAAAGCACTGGTGGTGACGGCTGAATGGGGCCTCATTCAGTTCTGAGGCGAGCAGCGTATGGCATAAGGGCGGCCTCGCACCCTGCTCAGTTAAGTGGTGCCTAAGTCACCGTGAGGGCTGAGCCGGGGGCACCTGAATGCCCTCCCTCTCTGGGGTGCACCCGCCCTTTGTCTGTTGCAGCATCGTTCAAGGGTACACAACACATCCATGTGATGTCGGAGAAGGGAATTAGCTGGTCAAAACCCATAGTCCCTGACTGCAAGAAAAAGGGCTTTTATGGAGTTAAAAATGAAACCAAACCCCTCCCTGTGTCTCAAAGAAAAAAAAAAAGGAGAAAGAGGCCCATTCTTCCTGAGAATTCCACCTTGGCACCTGCATTGGCCACAGCAGTTGCTGCCAACACCTATAGCTTCACCCCCTGCTCCCGACTTTTCTACTTCCAGTCAATTGAACTGGTTCCAGCTAGACATCACCCGCATTTTCCACAGAGGCCCTCCCTCCAGAGACCTCCGCTTCTATCCTGGTCAGATGGGGTCATTTAACACCCGTCCGAGATGACTGTCAGCAGTTCCTTCTGGGTTCCACATTTTAACAGGAAAAATTGGACCATCAGCCCTGATGAATGAGTTTCTATGTCCCTTAAACAAAGCACCCCAGACAAGCACTGTTTAAAGACATCAAAAAGGGGGCAAAAAGCCCATCAACCACTGTTAGCCAGAAACCTAATAAAAGAAAAGCACCTGATGTCCATAAGAAAATCCAGTCTGATAGATGACCATTCTCTCTGGCTATGAGTTATAAGGGCCATGGACACAAAGAATAGATGCCCTGTCCATCTGTGAGACACAAAGAAACCCGACCGTCCAGGCCCACCTCAACCCGAGCCTCTCCCTGCCCTGCCAGGTCTGGACGGATAGGACAGACCGAGCTCTATCAAACTGGGCTCCTGAGAGCCTGTGGTCATTGCAAGGTCATGGCAGACCTGTGGCTTTCCTGATAGACAATGGAGCATAACACTGTGCCTTCTAAAGTTCCCTCATCAAAAAGTTACCGTGACCAGAGCAATGGGGACTCTTGTCTCTCACCCCTTCTGCTGGGCGTGAGCTTGCAGCCTGGGAGGACAGCTCACCAAACATGAGTTCCTGTCACCAAGTCAGACAGCCCACTCTTGTTTAACCCTGCACCTTTCCTGAGAGGAAGACGACACCTGCATCAGCCTGAGACAGATAACCACAATCCTGAAATTCTTAGAACTCTCCTCCCAGAGGTCGGGGCCAAGACTCACCGACCGTGCTCCAGCCACACCTCACCGCCTAAAGCAGTTCCAGATCCTGATGGGCAGTTAATCTCGGAACTCCTCTCCTCCTGGTAAAAACGCCCAATGGGGATTACCGACCGACGTGAGATCTCTGTGCTGTTGTGTGGTTTGTCCTGTGTCCCCCCACGGCCTCACATAACCTGGACAGGGCTGAGTCTGGTGTTTGTGATTGGTTTGTTGTTGAGCACCGGGATTGGCAATGTGAGTGCTGCACCCGCCCAGGGGTGGAGCCGACACACAGTGTAAGGAGGGCGGGTCTTCCGCTTGCCTGCTCTCTTTCCAGTTTGCACACCTTGCTGCTTGGTGGCCACCATGAATGGCTGCCCCGCCATGCCACACTGCCCTGGAGCCAACTGAGTATGGACTGAAACCCCCAAGAACTGTAAGAAATAAGCCTTTCCTTCCCTAATTTTAGTGTCAGGTATTCTGTCTCAGCAACGAGTGAAAAGTAACCAAGACAGCTGTCAACAACACAGCAATTACCCTGCACTCTGTGGTTCCTGACCCATACACCCTTTTTGGACTGTTCTAGATTTAAAAGACGCCTTTCTCTGCTTGTAAGTTGCTCCCATAAGCCCCTTCAACTGGGAAAATCCTGAGAAAAAAGCCAGCTCACTTGGACTCAGTTGCCATGAGGGGTTAAGAGCTCTCTCACCATTTTGGGGGGCTCTGGTGACACAGCACCTTTTCTCTGAGACAGCCTGTTTCTCTGTCCTTTCCAGCTCTGTCTGGGTCCCCCAAGTAAACAGCATAGACTGTCAAACTGCTAAAATACACCTCTCCTGCCTTTCAAGGCAGTTCAGGATCTCTGTGCTGCCAGTGCCACTGCGCTTGCCCTCCATATACATCGCCTCAGCCTTCTGCCACCCACACCTGCTGGTACCACTGTCTGGACCTGAAGAATGACTCCTGCCTTCAGTTGGCTCCTCTCAGCCAGCCCCTCTTTTTCTTTTTTTGTTTTTTGGTACCAGGAATCGAACTCAGGACCTTAAGCTTACCAGGCAGGCACTGTGCTGCTGAGCTATATCTCTGGCCCAGTCCCTCCTTACAAAGACCCCAGTTCTGGACTCAGCCTCCCAGAGGTTCAAATACTTGGTTTGCCAGTTTCCCAGCTGATTAATGACACCCAGGCCGCCCACTGGAAAGACCCAGCTGCTCTGCTGTGATATCTGACAGCAACTGGTTATGAGGAAGAAGCTCCTCAGGTTTCTGGGAGCTGCTGGCTTCTACAGAGTCTGGATCCTTGAGCTCACAAAAACAGTAATGCTCACTCAGACCGCCAGCCCCTCGGAGCGCCCGCCTGTACAAACCCTTGGGCGTGGCCACTGAGGGCCGCCCTCCCCCTTTGCCTCTCTGCTCTGACAGCCACTGTCCTTCTGACCAAGAAAGCTGGCGGCTCGCCTTAGGCCAGCACCTAACTGTCCAGGTCCCACACGCTGTCCTGGACCTCTGGATATGCTGTGGTCATCTTGGACAAAGCTATTTTGGCCAAACCTGCACTCAGAGGCGTACGCCCCCTCCAGGGGTCTGATTGGCTGAAACGTCAACCCCAACTAGAAGACCTTTACCAGGGACTCCCGGGAGACCATCTCAGTCAGAGCCAGACCTGCCCCACCACGTTCTGCAAGCTCAGCCATGGCGGTGGCACCTGTACCCTGCAGTCAGCTCAGGCTTCAGTGTCTGGGTCACTGGCCCTGACCCCCACCTGGTGTGAACTGGTGCTCACCTGCACCTACTCAGGCTGGCCAGGACAACAGAAGTTTACAGGGTCCTGCCGTGGGAAACCATCCCTAGGTATGCCCTATCCTTGATTATTGGCAGCGATAATGGGCCCGCATGTGTAGCAGGGATAGTTCAAAAACTGCCAGAACTATTAAAGACTGAATAAAAATTACATATGGCATACAGGCCATAAAGTTCTGAAAGACATCCCTATCGGAACAACCTGAAAGCAGTTTAGCTGATCTTTCGGCTACACCTGGAGATACCCCCGTGCATACTATTAACGGCTCTTAAAGTTTCAGAAATCTAGCCTTAGATCCACCATTAGAGTCCTGCTGAATTTCTGAAAATTTACCTGGATGAGACATCTCGTCCAAAGCTTCTCTAAAGAGGAAATGCACTCAAAGCCCTGCTGACCAGTCCACGCATGGCTGGAGCCTGAGGATGCCATTCCTACCATCGCTGTGAAACAGATGAGCCGAAACCAAGTCTCTTCCTAAAAACCTTACAGTGAGGGAAGCAAACCACAGACCCCTGGTGGGAATTTTCAGTCTCGGGGATCTTGGCTAGGACCCATCCTAGGACCACTGACAGCCTCAATGTTACTGCTGCCAGCTGGAGCTTGTCTCAGGAGATCACATGTAGCATGTCCTGCAGAGATTTGCCAGGGAAACTGGGGGGCGGGGGATGTAGCAGAAGATGCCTCCCCCACTCACTGCCAATATACTTCAGTTTGTTAGTTGCCCAGGCAACAGTTCCTGTTACTTTTGTCTCCTTGAAACGGCTGGGCGCTGTGATACACACTGTAAGAACCAATCAGAGACAGCCCAGGACTCTGCCTCTGTGCTTCCCCTTTCAGCTCCATAGAAACCTCCCTCCCTGGGCCTCTGGGGCCTGATATTTTGGGAACGATTGTGATCAGTGCCCGTTGATGTAAAGAAATCTCCAAATCTTGGGTATCGTTTTGGTGTTTCTGCTCAGTGTTGCAATCCATGCGAGGCAAGTGTTCTACCACAGAGCCCCGTGGGGGTCCCCACTGGACCTGAGTGGGCGCAGCAGTGTCCTACGCTCGGTGCCCCCAGGCAGGCTGGGGCGTGGCCGATGGCCGCTCACTTAGGGCCCCACCCTGCCCTGCAGCTCCTGGCCGGAGCTTGTGGATCGGAGTCCCAGCTATTGGAGATGGGACACGGGGGAGGGACGCCGGCACCCGCGTGGTGTGGGTGGAACTGAGACCTTGGACCCCTTTCCAGCTGCCCGCTGGAGTCCTAGGCCCTGGTGCCTGGACAGCAGTGTGATTCGGGTCCCTAACCAGGCTGCGACATCAGCACAGGAGGCACCCCGGCTGCTTGGGGGGTCTTTGCGTGCAGGTTCTCAGCGTGCATGACAGACCTCGCGCAGTCCCACTGAGACCCTGTTTGTCCTCCTGAGCCCAGGATGGGGCACAGGTAGGGGTGACTTCCCCCTGGTCGTCTGCTGTGGGAGCCAGGGTGTGGCAGGTCCCCAGGCCCACGTCCTCCTGAGAAGGGTGGCCGGCCTGGGCCCTGCTGTGCGGGCTGCTGAAGGTGAGATGTCACAGTCTTGAGTTCCCAGGTGAACTGCTGGGTCACCCCGGAGGGAGTCTCCATGTCAGGGTCTCCTCCACTGCCCACTGGGAAGGGACAGCTGGCTGCTCACCCCAGGCCTGTTCCTCCCGTAGCATGGCAGTGCTGGGACCCTGTTTCTCAGCTGAGGACCACATTTCCCAGCAGCCTTTGGACATGGGTGAGCCATGTGACTCATCCTGGCCAATGGGAGAGCATGAAAGTGAGAAGTAGAGCCGGAACCCTTGGCGCACCTGTGGCTGGGTGCTGAGGATCTGGGCCCAAGGGAGCAGAGGGGAGGCCTGGGTCTCTGCCTGCACAGAGGGATGCCGTCACCAAGTGGGAGGAAGCGGACACGGAGATCCACGCTTCGTGCTAGCACACTCCTCGTGCTGCCACAGTGATGGCTCACGTTCTGTCTCTGTTTTAAATCATTAGATAAGTTTTGCTTGATTCACAGAGTACTATGCATTCACCGTGGAAGTTCCTTAGAAGTGCAGGAAATAATTTATAAAACAAGCCACCCACCAACCCGTCCTGCCACAGTCACCACGGATGTTCCTGGTGTGCCTAGCTTGGACCTTGTTTGATCAGGGTATTTACAAAATGTAAAATTTTGGTGTGTTTTCAAAAGATATTGATAACTTTTATTTTCTTCCTTATATTTACCATTTTCCTTTTCTTAAACAATGACTATATTGTGTGTGTAATTCTAAAAGACCACTCAGTTGTCCTCCAAATACTTTTATAAATGTGGAGTCGCTGGGTCAAGAAACATCTTTGAGGCACTTGGTGAGCAGTGCTGATTATCCAGCAGAGGTCTGCGCCTGCTTTTCTGTGTTCTTCTCTTCCCTTGAAGCCTACAGCACATTTCATCTGTTTGCTATTAATCACAGAATCTAAATCTGGAGCAGTAGCGCACCCCTGTGATGTCAGCACTCTGGGAGGCTGAGGCAGGAGGATTGCAAGTTCAAACCAGCCTTGGCTTCAACCCCTCCCCCCACCCCAGTCTGTGCTGGCTGATTTTGCTCCAGGAGGAGCGGGTGTGGTGGGGCTCAGTTCTGTAACCCGCTCTGGACTGGCTTGGGTCCTGCCCCTGCCCCCTGTCATTACCACGGCCACGGAGCCCACGCTGCCCACTTAACCCTGCACCTGTCACCAAAGACAGTGTGGGCTCCAGGGGCGCCGAGGGCCCGAACCCACCACCCACAGCCACAGGGCCGGGCTGATCTTCCCGTCTGGATGGCTTGTATCCCTCACTGCGCAGGCTGGGCTGGGCCCAAAGCCGCAGTGGCTTTAGCAGCAGAGACTGTGGGCCCGCAGCACAGCCCTTGGCCCCAGGCTGCCTTCGTTTCGCTGTCGGTACTGTGGGGACTGCGGTGTGCTGTTCCCAGGACGAGGGCGCGGCTCAGTGGGTCCAGCTCGGAAGCCCTGGGTGGCAGGAGGCCGGCGCTGGGGGATCAGGTGGTGGCTGCTGTCATTGTGGTCAGAGGGGACCATGGATGCGCACATGTGTCACAGCCCTGCTCCAGCTCTGCTCCTCCCCTGGGCTCCCTCGCCAGCCCCCCAACTGTCCCACGTCCGGGGACCAGCGTTGTCCACTGCCTGTGTCTGTTCCCCAGGGCTCCTGGGTGACATGGGCTCCGGGGTTGGCTGGTGACAGGAGTCCAGAGCCCAAAACAAGCGGTGCTGACATCAGGGGAAGCACCTACCCTGCTCCGTCCAGGGCCGCGGGGCTGGGCCCCTAACCCAGCTTTCTCCCTTTGAAATGGCAGTGAGAGGGCAGGGGTGGCAGTGCCCGACTTCTGTCACCCTGGAGTCAAGATTCAGAGCTGGACTCCAGAGGTAGCCTGGCCCGGAACAGCAGGCACAGGATGGTGACAACTGGGGCAAGGAGGCCAAGTGAGGCTGACCTTCCGCGCAGCGAGGGGACGCCGAGGGTGGCCATCGACCTCATCTGCCCTGCTGGGCCGCGTCTGCCCTTGGGTCCTGACACCCTGGCAGTCTATGGTAGTAAAGTCCTAGACTGATCCCTCCCAAAGGCCTGCTTTGTAGAGCTGGGATTTCTCTCCTGCCTGAAAAGAGCGACTTTTCCTTCAAAAATGTTGGCCACGGAGCAGTCACCCTCTCCCTGTGGTCTGTGCTGGTCGTGTCGTTTACAGGGCTACACGTGCTAGGGCCCTGGGTTCAATTCCCAGTGCTCACCTTTGGAGCTGTAGGGTCTGTGAAGCGACCGTTCTGTGCCTCAGTTTCTCCCCGTCACAGACGTGGATGCCCCAGGGTCTTGATTCCCCATGACACTCTGAGATGCTTAGAATGGTGCTTTGTAGATAAGAAGCGCTCGAGAGGCTGGCTGCTGCTATCAACCCTAACAGTGTTAATAATTAGCACTAAGGCAGAAGTCAGATTCCTGAGATCATTTTATTTCAGAAAGTGGCACAGTTCACTGGGCTTCAGTCTGGAGATGGAGTAATTGGGCAGAAGATAAGCTTAATCCACACAGAATTGTTCCGGGGCCTTTAGGAAGAGTAAAATTAATTTTCCTGTAAGATGATTAATCTGATGAAATTGCTCTGAGAGGTGAAGGTGTTTAATTAAATGCCAGGCACTGCTGCTGGGTGGCCGTGCTCGGCCGCACACATGGTGGTCCCCAGGGTCCTGGTCCCTGTGTCTGGGCTCTCCTGGGCGACAGTTCTGGGGAAATTCTGCCCTCACCTTCCCCGAGCTCCTAAAGCGAACAGCGCAGCAGTCAGGCAGCCGGGCACGGGGTCCGACCTCGAGGGGCTCACCCAGCACCTGAGGGCGCTTGATCCCAGGACTCCGACCCCGACCGGCTTCTCTGAGACCTGGGCAGCCTGGTGCCCCTCCTGGGAAGGGGTCCCTGGCTTTCAGGGTTCACTTGTCAGTGTAGTGCCTGTCACCCAGCGCCAAGAGGGGACACGGGAGAGGAAACCCTCCACCTTCTTCCAAGAGCTGGTGCTGCCCTGGCCCGAGCCCTGCCCCGAAGTGTGTTTGGCCCTCGCAGACCCAGCGGGTCGTCCTGGCTTGGCACAGAGGAGGAGATCCCAAATCCGGGGTGGTGCAGATGTTTGCTGTGTAAAAAAGGATAGCAACTAAAACTGCTTTTGGTCAGTTTCTAAAAAAAAAAATGAATAGAGCTTTTAAAAGCAGCAGTTTAAAGTTTACAGAAAAGTGATCGGTGGGGACAGCGTGGGGGGGCCTCACTCCGTATTTGTCCTGTACTCGCTGGTGCGCCAGTCTGCCGCCATTGCTGACCCAGTGGTACGCTTGGTTACTGATTTGTTACTTTGTTACTAACGGTAGCCCATGGCCTCTCAGCTTGTTACTTCGTCCTTAACTGGAGTCCTCCAAGCGCTCCAGTAGCTCCCCTGCCTTTGACAGAACCCCCCCCCCTGCAGCCCACAGGATAGCTGCTTTGCCCAGAGCGACCCGCGCCCCACCCCGGCACCCCCGCTCTTCCACCGTCCCCGCAGTTTTCCCTGTTCCAGGCCGTGGTGGGGCTGGGATCGGAGTGCGTGGGGCCGTTCAGACTGACTTGCTCTCTCTGTAATGCGCGGCCATGGCTCCACCAGCTCTGTGTTTCTGTCCTGAATTACTCCGGGGCGGGACAGCACCGCGCCAGGCTTAGCACTCAGCACTGACAGGGACCCTGGCGCATGACGCAGGCCTGACTGGCGACTCTCACCTGTGCAGGCGTGGGATGCCCTGGGGGTCCAGCAGGTGCCGCATTAGTGGCCTCCCTACTCTGGGCACCAATTCGGGGACTTGTAACTTAGTCATCAAGTACTGTCTCACTGCGGCATCGGATTGGGGGGCCGGGGTGTCGGGTCACCTCACCCCTGGCCACGGCACTTGCGCACCGAGAAGCCTCAGCTATGGATCCAGTGCCAGCACTGACCACAGCCACCAGCGTGCGTTTGCCTGTTGGAAAGTGACTCAGGACCGAAGTCGGCGGGGCAGCGACGAGGGGCTTCGCGCCTCCTCCTTCCTGCCCCTCCGGCCCTGCGTGACTGCGGTCTGAGCCGGCGTCAGGAGGCTGCTGCGCCCGCCTCTTCCTCGCCCTGCTCCCCACCCTCCTGCCTCTGTTCACTCCTTCCCGAGACGGGGCCTCGCTGTAGTCCAGGTCAGCCTTTCACCATGCAGCCCTTGGACTCCTGATCCTCCTGCCTCGGCCTCCTGATGCCTGAGCTAGCAGATTTGCTCCGCCTCACCAGGCTTAGTGTCAGTTCTGACCTCATTCTGCAAACCCTCCTCCCCACCCTCCAGGGGTGCTGGGGTGCTGCCGTGGGCCCCCTCGCTGTCACCGTCTCCAGCTTCCTCATCTGCTGCCTGAAACCGCGTTCTGCCTGTTCCCCTCCTCTGCCACAGCCCGCAGGGCCAGCAGGGTCCCAGGACGGGGCCAAAGGAGATTAAGAAAAAACTGTAAACATGAACTAAAAGGAAAGCTGGGGCTGGGAGGGACCTGACCTGTCTGACAGAGGGGGCGGCAATGTTTCACCCCTAGGATCTGCACGGAGTTGAAAGCGCGAAGTCTCCGTGTTTTGCTGGGAACACTGAAAGTGAACCTGTTCTCCGAGGCCGGGCACCTGTTGATAGGCTGCCCAGCTGGAGGTCAGCTGGTCTACGCGGCCTGCCTCTGGCATCGCGTGCCCTTGGGGCTGGCTTTGCTCTATCTAGTCTCGAGGAGTTTGCTGACCTCCGCTCAGCTGCGGCTTAACCACTCCCCACGTCTCCCCCTTTTTAATTTACTCCTTTCTGTCTGACAAGCGCTTGCTCAGGAAGGGACAGCTCACACCGCAGCTTCTCTAGGGCGACGTACTTGTGATACCGTAGGTGCCGTCCCGGGCTGCGCTGTCCAGAACCCGGTGCTCGGAGGGGACAGAAGTGACAGGCGATTTGGAAGGGGAGGGGCCCCCTGGAGAGCGGCATGTTATATCTACGATGACGTCTTCCCTTTTTAAGGCCCTGGAGGAGGCGCCATGCAGGTGTGGGTCCCAGGCCCCACGATGCTCCCAAAGCCCGCGCTCATCCCCTGGGGGCTCCCTGCGCTGTGCTGTCTGCTTGGCCAGAGATAGGCTCAGTCCCTGTCCTTCCCGACTCCCCGCTGCTGGGGATGGGGCGGGCAGAGGCCCTGGTCACTGGGGGCTGGGTCATCAAGGTCAGTGACCAGTGAGCCGCTCAGCGGACTGGACCGTGGCCGCTGTGGGAGGGGCTTTGCCCGGCACCTCTGAGTGAAGACGAAGGGCCCGAGCCGGGACACGCTGGCAGGAAGGCTTTTTATTAGCTGGCTGTCTGCATCTCGTCTCGCACACCACAGTGCATCTTGGAACGGTTCTATCCAGCTAATTAACAAATGCTTTGCCTTGTGTGCTTATTTTCGTGGTGAGGTCACACGGCATCCAGTCTCTTTACATTTTTCAAGAATGCAATGTGGCATCATCAGCCAAGCATGCATAATTACAACCAGGTGGGGGGAATGCGGTCCAGAGGCAGCGCTGTGCAGCCCAAGGGGGAAGGGCAGCGCGCGGCCTCGGGGAGGAGGAACCTGGGGGCGGGGCAGTGGTGGGGGGCGGGGCAGTGCTCAGGATGAGTGACAGGAGGTGGCTTCGCCCCCTCCCCTCGTTAGGGAACCACGGCCCTTCCCTCCTGCGGCTGGGCTCTCATCTCAGGGTCTTTTGGTGCCTGGACTCCCGGGCTTTTAAACTGTGTCGTGGTCTCCAGGTGCAGAGGGCCTGCTGTGATTGGAAAGCCAAAGCGGCGCGTTAGGGCAGAGTGAGCTCTATGGCCAGGCCTGGCCGCTCCTCGCTGGACACTGTGGTGACGCAGCGACCCCCGCTGGACTAGACCCAGGTGGTGGGCTGATCGGACTGAGCTCAGAGGCCCCAGACGGGCTCCGGGTCGGATTAGGAACCTTCCTGAGGCCGACTGCAGACGCCCTGAGACGGCGCTCGCCGGGCGTGGGAGCACAGTAAACACTTGAGAGAGATTAACTTCCTCCGCCGTGGCTGCCCTGCTGCTTTCCTGGCGGATTCCCAAGGTCTGAGCTTCTCCTTGCAGGACCTCCTGTGTTTATTTGGGGTGGGGGGACACTCGGGGAGGAGGAGCAGAGTCCTAGGACCACAGGGCACTGTCACAGTGCAAGTTCCACCCTGGGCTCCGCCAGCGGTGTGCGCCCTAGCTGCGTGACCCGTTGTGACAGCTGCGTGCGGCGCGGTTCCCATTTGCAGATTGAATTACCGTCCTATTCAGCTGACACAAAGCGTTCCGGCCAGCTCGGCTCGCAGCCCATGAATAAGTAAACAGTCTCCGGCAGGAAGGCGAGGCTGGAGACTGGCGCTGGGGTGGTGCTGGGAGCCGGCAATGAGTCCAGCATCCTGTAAGTACCTGGATTTGGGGTGGGGGAGGCCAGTGGATTAATAAGACTGAGACAGAGAGACGGGAAGCCCAGGCTGGGGCGCGGCCGGGAATGCTCGTGTGGACGCGGGGCAGAGGGCTCCCAGCCTGCGGCGTTCAGGATAATCCTTGGCTGCAAAACCCTTACCACTTGAGGGTTAATTCACTGTTACTGCCCTGTGAGGCGTAGATCCAGACCCGTCCCCAGCACTGGTTCAGGGTTAACTCCCAGGCAGGACACCCAGGGTGAAGAAGCCGCCAGGAGCAGCTCGGGTCCACCTGCCGGAGGCCCCCTGTGCCTTACTGAGCCGCTGAATGCCTCCCCTTGAAATCGCTGTTCTGTTCAGGTTTGGCTCTGGTCTTGCTTGTTTAAGTAGCACAGAATTGTCATTCAATGCAGTCTGTATTCAAAGGAATGATGTTTCCGATGGAAATTTTTACCCTGCTTCATACTCAGCTTTGGGAAGCATTTTCCAATTTTGAGGCCCAGATGACGAGACCGAGCTAAGCATCGGGAAGGGCTCCGCCAAGGAGCGTAGTCAGACAGCAGGGTGGCTGTGGCATTTGTGCCCTGCACAAGCTCGCTGAGACGCAGGGGGCTCGAGCCCCTTCCAGGCGGTGCAGGTGGGGTCCTGGGAGGCGTCAGAGCGTGGGAGACTGGGAAGGGACGGCTGGATCAGGATCCTGTGCCCAGAGGAATTACAGTTGTCTTATAGAACAGGGAAAAATTTACATAACCTGCAGATTATTGTGAGTTCCTTTGATCTTGTCTCGAGTGCCCGTTCTCAGTTGTCTCAGGTTCCTTAAAGGAGTGGAAAAGGGGGTGTGTGCCGGAGCAAGGGCTCGGGGCTTGAGTCCCAAGAGAAAGTCAGCAGCTCTGCCTGGCCGGGGCTCACTGGAGACTGTGTCCGAATCCTTTCTGTTTGGCCCTTGGTTCTGTGCAGAGCCCCCGGGTCCCTCCGTGCTTACCTGTGGGCAGGGGGGCTGGTGCTGTTACACCCCGCGATTTGGGGTGATGTGTTGATTTTTAAGCAATGCTGTCACACAATAGCTACTTGTTCCACGGAGCTGAGAGAAGAGACACGAGTACCCGGCCAGCCCCGGTAGCAGTGTCGCGTTTCCTCCGAGACGGGACTCGGAAGTGAAGCCTTTGGCGGCGAGTTCCTGGTCACGCCTCCTTCGGGCCGACAGTGTTTAGTGTGACAGTGCACGCACGCGACTTGTAAGTCCATAGTGTGTAAAGGTCTATAATAAAAACCAGCCCTGCCTCGCCTGGACTTCCACCCCCCAGCCTACTTGCAGTGCTTCTGTGATTTCCTCCTGAAGTTCCCTAAATGATCCTAAAAATACGGCTGTACTGCTACTTCCTATTTGCCAAATTTCCTAAGTCAAAAGTAGCACTTTTATGATACAGAAAAACCACCAGGGACAACTTTGTCTTCCAGGGGAGCACTCGTCACGGTGGGAGGAGTTTTCGTTTGTCACAGCTGGGGGAGCACAGGGCGACATCGGATGGCGTGCAGGACAGCCCTGTCAGCCGGCCTGTCCGAGGGGAGGCGGAGAAGCCAGTTGTGGGTGAAGACGCCGCCATCCCGACTCCTCTCGCCCCACTGCGCGGTGGAAAAGTCGCTGCTCGGGCTGAGTCGGGTCGATGCCGCGTTGCTCCGCGTGGATCGTGAGCTGCAGGACCAGCTGTCCGGAGGGACTGATGCTCCTCGCAGGGCGTTTGGTTTCTCTAGTTACTGAGTGCCCCGTGCTCCGTTGCTCCTCCGCACTCCGCGGGTTGGCGGTTCTCTCCTCCTTCTTCGTGGCACTGAGATTTCCTGCCTCTGTCTTCCCGGGGTCCTCGCTTCCCCGGCTCTCTTGGCCTTCCTGTCCACGCTCACTGTCCCTAGCCGTGAGGCTGGCGCTCGCCCGGAACCCCGCGGCTTCCCAGCCGGGTGGCGTCTGTGGTTCAGGCAGGATCCAGCCGTCCGAGGTTCATTTTTCCGCTTGTTAGGCCGCAGCACATCTTCTAGTCCCTCCTGAGAAAGGCCGAGCTGGCAGTGGACGCAGGGCGGCATCTTCGCCTTTGGCTAAGACGCACTCGGGCGTGGAGTCTTAGGCTGGAGTAATACTCAGCTGGAAGTTCAGGACAGCCTGGGAGAGGCGTCCACGACCGTGGCCGAGAAACGGGTGACCTGACTCACCGGCGCGGCTCTTTCGTGGCCCTCCAAGTGTCTCTGTCTCCCCTCACTCCACCCTCTCGTTTCTCCTGCTGCCCTTGGGACGGGGGGGCTTTTTACCCATTCCCGGAGCACTTTGAATCTAGAGCTGCTTTCATCCAGAAAAATGTTACTATGTTTTACTGACAGTTTTGTTTTCTACATTTTTCCTATATGAAAATCGTATGGGTAACAGTTGGCCATTTGAGATTGATTTTTACAGTTTTAAATTTTTTTTTGTCACTTTGGGAGTGTTTCTCAACTTCACCCAAACTACCACCTAAAATTGCTTTTTAAAAGAATCACCGCTTTATTTATGTGTTCACTTATTTATTTTTGAGGCAGGATCTTACTTTGTGGTTCAGGCTGGCCTCGAACTCACAGCGATCCTCCTGCCCCAGCCTCCTGAGTGCTGGGATGACAGGTGTGTGCCACCACTTCCGGCCAAAAACTGCATTTTAGCAGCCGTCTTCCCATCTGTGAGAACTGCTCTTGTCTGTCATCCCCCTGACAGCGTCTTGTGTTTGATTTGTGGATGTTCTCTGAGGGTCCCTGTTAGATTTGTTTCCTTCGTAAAGTTAATTTTGGTCACTTGCATGATCTTCCTTTTGAGTTTTATTTCTACGTTCCTTGAAGTTTGCATTTTAATGGGGCGAGTCCTCCTGGGCTGGCTGATTTTGGGGCGAAGTACTGACTGCTGGACACGGATGGGGGCGTGGGTGCGCTCGGCCTGGGGAGGCCCAGGATTTCATGTGTGAGCTCCTGCTGGCCAGCACACAGGCCTTTGTGTCCCCAGCCACTTAGGGCCTTGTACTCAGGGCCCTTCGCTTGCCGCTGACCAAACCAAAGGAAAACATTTATTTTGGTAAAAAGGCAAAAGGAAAGCCCCGCCTCCCGTCCGCATCTCAGGTGGGGGACAGGTGTGGGAGGGCCTTCCCTAGCCAGGCACCCAGAGGAGGCAGCACAGGGAACAGGAGACCGGGCGGGGAATGGCGCTGCACTTGACCTCCGGGTCACCACCTGCTGGTCCCGTCCACTCCTCAGGGTTAGCTCAGGTGGGGAGCTGTTTGTGCCCCGGGCCTGAGGACATGGGGAGATGTCACTTGGGCCTAAAGGAGCAAATCTCCCTTTCTAAGTTCTGCCCCCCGGTGCGGCTCCCTAGGCCCCGGCTCCCTAGGCCCCGGCTCCCTAGGCCCCGGCTCCCTAGGCCCGGCTCTGTTTGCCGCCTGCGTGGTATTTCCAGGCTCCTGCTTGGCGGGAGGCTGCTGCAGCTCCGGGCAGCATCCCGTGTGGCTCTGGGGTGTGGGCAGGTGGCCCCCAATCCCTCTGTCCCAAGGCGGCTCTGGCTGTGGTGACCCCCGCCTGCCCCTTCTGCCTCCCGAGCCCGGTCATTAAATCAGCCAGGCAGTGACTTCCGCCTCTGTCTAGACGCCTTGCCCTCGTCTCCTCGCACAGCACTCCAAATCTCATTAGCCTCCGGCTTGGGTTAAAATTATCCACGCGTGTTCCGGCCTTCCTGGCCAGACGCTGTGCCCTGGGTGGACGTGACCTTATGTACCCTTGGGTCTGAGGACTTTCGGGAACTTGGAGATGCTTGGCCAATGTCCGTTAATCAGAATAAATCAAATCTGGGCCGTGCAGACTGGTTTTGGTCCCAGGTCCAGGACCAAGCCGGCCTGGTCTGCCCCTCCCCCACCTGTGTGCTCAGCTACTCACAGGGCACAGCTGGAGTTCTGGTCAACCCCGGGCGGCTCCATCCACCATCTCACTCTGTAACTGTAGAGTTAAAAAGCTTGTTTTAGCAAAAACGAAGTCAAACAATGTGATTTTTAAAAATCGTTTCCAGTTTTGATTGTTTCCATCAACTTGAAGGTCTGAGGCTATACAGAAAGTTCTGCTTTCAAATATTTGGTGGCAAGATGGGAATTCCACTGGCCTCTGCCTCGGGCAGCAAGCTGAGGGTTTTTGTTGGTTTTATTGATTTGTATGACTCAGTCTCGTGACCACAGGGCAGCTGCCGGGCTCTGCTGAGGGTCTGTGCGCAGTCGGGAGGGGCGTAACTCGTGTCCTCTGTGTGCCCCTGGGTGTCGTCCGCTGATCTGGGTGACCGGGCCCCAAGCCGCCTCTCCTGACAGCCGGGAGCCCGGGGCCAGAGGAAGGATCGGTGTGTGTGGGGGTGGGGGAGTGCGCGCAGATCGCCTTTGTTCTACACCAGGAAATCAGGGTGAGGGAGAGACCGCGCTCAGGCGGGGGGACTGCGCATCAAATATCCGGCCTGTCACTCAGCCTGCCTGCCCGGGACAGATAGCATCGTCCCTGTCCCATCTCAGGCGCGGAGAGCAGAAGAGGCTGGGAGCCTGTTTAGCTGCTCTGCCTGACGGAGACCCCGTGGCTCTTTCCCGCCGCTCCTGAGCAGCAGGCGCAGGGACGCTTGGGCCAGACGCGCCCTGCCAGAGCCCCTCTGTGGGTCCCCACGCCAGGACCCCAGCAGCAGAGCTTGGCGGTGAGCCGTCTTCTCTCCCTCCCGAGGCCTGCTGCCTGCGTCTGCTCTCCCAGTGTCCGACTCTTTGGGAGTTTATCAGGTGCTCACTCTGTGTTGGTGGGGTGGGGACTGGACAGTGGTGAACAGAGCAGAGCTGGCCTGTCACAGAGGCAGCACCCTGGGAGGCCCTGCAAAGGCCCTGAGGCCAGAATGTGCTCTGCGCACAAACAACTGGGACCTGGAGCCCAAGTCGGGGAGCAGCAGTGGGGCTGCCCCTTCAGGACCTGTGGTCTGTGCTATGATACGAATATTAAGTCTTAGGGCTGGTAGCAGGTGCTAGTGACAGGTTTAATAAGATTGCCCTCAATTCTGGTTCCAGGTGGAGGAAATGTGGGTGCCGTGGGAGGTCTCTGTGGAGTTCTGAGCAGTAGCTGCGTGGCCAGGTCCTGGCTGCTGTGGGCTGCGGGTCACTGGAGAGAGAGGTCCCAGTGTGCTCCCCGACAAGGGACATGACATGGCCTCGGAGGCTCAGCGTGGGGGCTGAGTTTGGGGGATCACCTTGTAATGGAGAATGGCTGAATGAGAATGGAGGAGACCACCCCCCCCCCCCCCGGTTCACAGCGAGGCCAGCTGGGCGTCCAAGCTTGCCGAGCAGTGCTGGAGCCTGGTGGAGCCAGCAGGTAGTGGCCAGGCCCGTGGGTCAGAGAGAAGCCGCTCCTGAGTGTGACCCTTGCTCTGAGGCGTCCTGAGTAGGGGCAGGATGCAAATACAGGGCCCCACTGTGTGAACACAGGTGCTAGGGCTGCTTGTCTGCCCTGGGCTTGGGAGGCAGAAGGTGACCCAGTGACACTACCATGCCTCTGCCGAGCACGGCCTTGGGGTGCCTCATGGACATCAGTTGTTCTGAGACTCAGATTCTGGCCCATGGGGTGGTGGGGAGGGATGAGGATGGGGGTGACAGTGGTGATGCTGGATGTGGTGTTGGTGATGAGGATGATTGTGAGGATGGTGATGATGATGATGATGGCGGTGATGGTGATGATGGTGGTGATGTTGGTGATGGTCGTGATGGTGGTGAGGGTGATGATGGTGGTGATGGTGGTGATGGTGATGGTGGTGATGTTGGTGATGATGGTGGTGATGTTGGTGATGATGGTGGTGATGTTGATGATGGTGATGATGATGTTGGTGGTGATGGTGATGGTGGTGGTGATGGTGATGATGGTGGTGGTGATGGTGATGGTGGTGGTGATGTTGATGATGGTGAT
>RJWM01006516.1:0-83850 GCA_004363535.1 Dasyprocta punctata
GTAGATCCGGTCATGTAGGGACACTGAGGCCACATAAAATGTCTTGCAAGTGTGAGGTTTGGCAAAACACTCCACTCCTGAGTCTTGGGGTCTTATTTCCCAACCACATCGATAGGAGAATGCTGACTTTCAAGTCTCCAACCACCAGAAGCACTTCATTGGCTCCTACACGAGCCCTGGTCCACGGTCCCTGCATCTGACTCTGAAGTTCAGGCCTCAGATGAAACTTTTTTTGCTTTGTCAACCAGATCCCTGCACTGTAAATTACAGTGGATGAAAGGCTCAGTATCTGTCACATCTGTAAGTACCTGGGGATCTGCAGCAAGTCAGGCAAGGACTCTTCATGCTCCTTCTTGGCACGTTTCACCCAGTTCATGACAGTCTCAAAAACTGGCTCTTCAGAATTCACCTGAATTTCATCACACTTGATTAACTTCTCCACCTCTCTTTGACTTAGAAGAATGAATTCTTCATGCTCTACCCCTTTGGGAAAATGCTTCTGGCTACAAACCTTGCATCAAACTGACACAGTTGTGAGTTTCAGCAAAATTCCTGATACCCAGGTAAGTAGAAGCACCCAGCTGGCTTTCTAAGAACTCGCAGCAGGCTTGCTTCACACCTTTCCACTGAAGCTGATAGTCTGCAGGGAGCAATTCTTGTACATTCTCCACCATGACATGTACTGTTTCTGTGTTCACAAAGTCCAATAGGATTTCCATGATATAGGCAGTTAAACCTTGGATATCAATATAAGGTTCCCCCTTCTCTGAAATCTCACTAGTGAACATGGCACAGAAGTAGTCACTGCAGACATCCAGCACAATCCAATGGGCAGGAAAGTCTTTCTGCTCTACTCTCAGCTTCACATCACAGAGGATATTGCTCTTCCTGAGAGAGTTTATTGAGTTGAGCATGGATTTAGCATGAGTATTTGTTTTGTGTCTGGGGGCCATAATGTCTCACATTAAGCCATAGGAGGAAGAACGAAAGGGGCCTTTGGATTCTGCAATTCGACTCTGGGCCACCCTGGGGTGGGGACTGGCTCTACCTGAGGGGATGAGGTGGCCACGGGACCAGCAGTGGGCTCAGCAGGGGTTGAGCGCTGTTGCCCAGGCCCAGGGGCTCTGGAAGCATCCTTTCCATCTTTTATCATCTACATATGTCAGAGAAACTGGGCTCAGTATTAACATAAAAGTGTGCCTAGAAAGTCCTTGATATTATGTTCTAAGTAATATAGGAAAACGTATATCCCAAAGATGAGGTAGATTTCAAAATAATCCCTTATTTTATTTTCATTTTATTTTATTTTAAAGATGATAAAGCAGAATAAAACCAATCAAAACAAACCAGTGTAAGAGATACAGGACTTCAAAGCATTATGAAATCAACAGTAGTTACCATAATGCCTTTTGATGTCTTCAAAATAGCTGCAGATAACTTTGGACATAGTAAAAATCAAATTGAACAGAATAAAATAGAAGCAATAAAAATGAAACAATGAATGCAATAAAGGGTTTCAAAACAAACCAATAGTAAACTCAAAATTGCTACCATAATATATCTTGCTATTTTAGAAAAAGCTTGCCCTGCCATGGGATTTAACATAATCAAACAAAACAAAGGAGAATAAAACCCAACCCATCAAAACAATGGAAATGATATAGGACCTCAAAAGAAGACCATAGGGAATCAACAATGGCTACCACCCTTATAAGGAGATCCCGCCTAGATGACACACTGTGTACTGCTATTCTCTGAACCTATGATCAGACCATTGACCCTAGACCTGCAATGCCAGTGAAACACCAAAGCACCATAGGCATCCAATTGCATTTCACCTATCATTATAGCCTGTGTTTCTTCAGATAAACGATTTGCTTACAGTGGGAGGTGGGGATTGGTACTTCTTGTTTGCCAGCCTGTGTGCTGGAAGGAGCTGGGGGCACTGGTTCCCAGACTGGGCTTGTTTGCTGGTGTGGCCATTGCTCTCTCTTCCCACAGTTCCAAAATAATTCCTTTTGAGGAAATGGATATTTATTTTCAAAAGGTGATACCTTAATTGTCAGTTACTTTTGAACTATTCTTTTGGGACTTGCCAGAAGCATTTACAAATATATCAACCATGAGTCAGTAATTGAAAAATCTTCAAACATTGAACAAGACTTCAACTTGAGAAAATAGGCATTTGGAGCCAACCAGGATGAATAGAATGATTGACTAAGACTGGGTTAATTGAACTGCTGAGACTGATTTTGTGAGTGACTCATAAACAGTTCTGAGAACAATTTCAATATTTGAGGTATGGCAGCAATTTATAGTGTCAACTACTTTACCAGGGATTTCACATACTTCTGCTCATAGATACCCAGCATGATTTCAGGGTCCATACACATCTTTGTTTTGCTACTATTTTTTTGCATTGATAACTGAAGTAATGAGTGGAAAATCAATGTCTACTGATTTGAAGTCACATGTTTATTTTCTTTGATTATCAGTTTTTAAATATATACTAGAAAGGAGAAGAACTGAATGATGCCGTATTTACAAACACACATGTCTGCTGATAAGGAGGTTCTGAGGATTTTAATACCCACGGGCTTGGAACTACCATGCTAAAAGCACAGTACTGAGTGGGAATAGTATGAGAGAAAAAGTAAACATCATTCCAGAGAGGCTGGGAGGAATATTACATCAAAACTAATTTGGTATTGATGGATAGAACTATTGTTAGGGATCTTTATAGCACAATCTGCTGGAAAGCTATTAAGATTTGGCCTCTCTTAGTTATACAACATTCTCCTTCATGACACATTGTCTCCTGGCCACCTTCATGCTTGATTTGAACTCTTTCAGTCTGTAGACAATGAAGGCAGGGATAGTTTTTTAAATGCAGTTTTCCCAAGTGTCTGAGCTGGTATTTAATTCTTAAACTAAAGCTACAGTTGAAAAAATGGGATGCAGATTAAAAATAGCCTGAACTATTAAGAAACACTCTTGAAAATATTAACCAATGTCCTATTTTGTTACACTGTTTTTACAGTGTGGCTTTACTATTTGCGACTATGCTTATAATTACCCTCCCAGTGACCTTTTTCATTGTTGCTCCACAATAGTCACTTTTTTCATGGGAAATGGATAGAAGATGTCAGACTGCCTATTACCCTGTTAATTTGCAGATGGATGAAGTGAAATCTTCTTGCCTCCTGCTGAGGAGCGGTGGAGAGGCTGCCTCCTCAGACCCTTCAGTGCTACTGTCGTCTGCAGCCTCTTGGGCAGAAATTGTGAGACTCTCTGACCTCCTTTAAAGTCTGAGCAGGTCTTTGTGTGATTCACCATAATTCTTTTTCCCCCTTGGGAATGAGGATCAAAGTCTCCTTCTCAACTAATGTCCCCACAGCCAGAAGCAAGCTGGCTTTCTTTCCCTAGGATATGTTTATTTCTATATAAAAAGATGAGCTCAGTTCCCCAAAGATGTTTTGGAGCGAATCTATCAATCATTTACATCTATATTGCATCGACTAGTATTTTTCTTGACTAGAGACAAAAAATCTTGACTTCAAATAGCTTTCTTAAATATAATGCTTGATTGCATATACATTTCTTCCCTCCACATAGAAAACCCAGTGAAAGCAAATAAAACTGGGATTCATATTATTTGCTTCATAACAATGTTTTCCCCAGCCATGTTTTTCAATAGCACATTTTCTGCACACTGCACTTCAGTTTTAGTACTCACCTGTGTTTAGGGAAAGCATCTGAAAACATTCAGGAGAGCTGGAATTTTTGTGAAAAAAAAGGTAACCTTAATAAAGTACTAACATTTGAAGGGCTTTTATTTCTTAATAAAAACCATAAAATTGGGCCAGTACCTGGAGGGGTACTTATCACTTTTATGACAGCAATGCCAGGGTTTGTTATTTGAGAGATATTGATAGTGGAAGCAGCAGGTGTTTTAACTCATAAATGTTGTTTTTTCCTCTTGCTTTGAGTCCATGGCATCAAGAGAATGAACTTTGCTTTAAGCAGTCATTGGTTTACGAGGAGGAGGACTTGGGCAGTGTTAGAGAGAGCTAGGTCCCAGGAGACTCTTTTGTGGATTTGCATGCTTTCTCTGCCACTTACACATTGGGCAATTTTGGGCAAATTACAAATACTTTGAACCTCAGTTAAAAAATAATTAAAAATTAGCAAAGAATTTTAACAGACTTTTCTCCAAAGAAGATCTACAACTGCCACATGAACACATAAACAGATGCTCAACTTTACTCGTTTTTGAAAGAATGCAAATGAAAACCAAAATGAGATCCTAGTTCACATCAAGGAAGATAACTGTCATCTTCAAAATAGAAAATAAAAAGTGTGGGTAAGGATTAGAAGAATTGGATTTTTTTTTTGCATTTTTGGTGGGAGCATAAAATGAAGCTCCTGTGGAAAATAGTTCACTTCAAAAAGTTAAGTAGAGTTATAATAGGATCCAACAATTTAACTTTTAGAAAAATACACCAAAGAACTGAAAGCAGGATTTTAAGGTGATACATACATACAAATATTCATAACAGCATTAACCATATTCTCTAAAATGTGGGAATGACCCAAGTGTCTCTACAGGTGAATAAATAACATACAATGTGGTATATACAGATACTGTAGCACTATTATTCAGTTTAAAGAAAGAATGCTTGAATACATGCTATCAGATGAATGAACTTTAAAAGTTTTGTCATAACTTTTTGTAACTATTTTAAGCCAACTTGTCTAGTAAATTTAAGTTTGAAATCCATTCAAAATCAATTTCTATTGACTAGTGTTATGGCTTGTGTCTAGAATGCTTTCCCAAAGCTTCATACAGTGACAGATGGGGCTATTTCAGAGGTGGATGGGTCTAGACTGTGTGATTGATTCAATGCTAGAAGTAAGGGTGTTAGAACTAAAAGTAGGTGATTACTAAATCAGTCTACTGATTGGTTTGGCACCACCCTAATCTTGGTAGCCTAGATAGATAGAATATAAGGGGCAGAAAGAGGTTTGACTTTTCCCTTGCTTGCTTTGCCTCTTTCTGCCCACCATGAACTTTTTCTCCTCTGTGATGCCCATCTGCCATGCTACCCTACTTTGGAACTAACCAACTATGGACTGAAACCTTTACAAATTGTGAACCAAATGCACCTTTTCTCCTTTTAATTTTGGGTATTGAGTGTTTTTGTCTCAGCAATGAGAGAAAGTAACCAAGACAGCTGGTTTTATTTTATATATTTTTCAAATATGTATTTCACCATTACATATTAAATTTTGTTTTGAGTTGAACGTTTTTATGTAGTATACAGTAATGTCGGATTTTGTTTTAGTGAACACTTTTGATTGGTAGTTTTATGACCTACCTGTATTTAAATTGTGAAAATAATCTGTTATAGCATGCAGATGTTGGTATCTCTTTCCAATATTTTTCTTTCTTTTTTTCTTTTTTGTGGTGCCAGCGATTAAGCCCAGGTCCTTATGCAAAATAGGCAAGCATTCTATTACTGAGTTACCCTATACTCCCTGCTCTGTTTTACCTGTTTAGCTTAGCATTCTAAAAGTTACTTCTTTATCTGGAGAGTGTAATAATAAGACAACCATTTGAACAGATATTGTGTTCATATGCTTAGAACCTGTGAGGCTTCCTCCACTGACAGTATAATCATGATTACATAGAAGGGCACATTCAGAATTCAAACACAACTTATATCTATCTCAACCTTTACTTTCCTCTGGGCCTTTGGGTCTGCCCTGAAAATATATATAGTTTTTGACTTACCCAGGTATGTGTCCTTACCTACTTTTTCTATGGCTCTGTCTATAGGGTTTCTCTGTTAAATTTCTGGTACATCCATTGCTTATTCCAGGCAAGACAGTAACCTCACAGTAGCAGGGCTGCAGGTTTTATTTACCATCTGTGTCCTACTGAACTTGTTACTTCCATTGATAACACTCCTGGGCACTTGGTTTCACTCTATGCCCGAGATCAGATTCTACTTTTTACCAGAAAGACTGCTGGTTTTCCTAACCAGTGCTGCCAGGTAAAACTGAGCTGATGGAAGTGAGAGTGGAGTATCAGGAGAGGGAAGATGAGACTGCAGAGCCTCATGGTTATTACCCAGAGATCTAGCAGCTTTCTGTGTGTGTACACACTTCTCCATAAATGCTTTGCTATTGGTCAACTCTAGAGAATTGAAATGCATTTTTTAAAAAACCTTATCCTTCTCTTTTAATCAGTTTTTTTTTAATTTTAAAAAAGCAAAACAGAAAAAAAGGTAGAAGTAATACAGAATTTCAAAAAAAAAACAGTAAGAAATCAATACTATTCAATATATTACATATTGTTGTCTTAGAAGTAGTTGCTCAAGTTAGGAGATCTAGGCATAAAAAATGATCCAGTCAAACAATAACAACACAAACTCTTCCTTCTGATAAACTAACAGAGAATTAGTAGTAGTATATTTATCTATCTTGCACACTTACACATAAATACAGTTATATGTTTATAGCTACAAGCATATAATCTTTTCCTTTCTTCCATTTCTCCTTTCCCCTATCACAGCTGTTCTTTAATTTTGAGCACTTTCTTTCCCTTTCATTATTACAATATCTATTGTACATCCTGGATCCTACCACTCCTTTTGGTCAGTTTTGCAGGAGGGGTTTCTTAACTTCTTTTTATAGCAATTGGTGAAAATTTTCATCTATTCATTTATGTATTTTTATTCCTTTTACTTTTTTATTTTCATAAAATATATGTTAAATAAAATATATCATTTTTTTTCATTTTAAGTGTGAAATTGCATATATGTATATTGTTGTGGTACCATCATCATTATTCATTTCAAGAACTTTTTCATCTTCATGAAGTGAAACTTTGTATCCATTAAACCAAACTCCATGTCCACCACCATTATCCCCCTTTTCACTGGTAGCTACCATTCTTCTATTTAACTCCCCCTGTGCAATATTTATTTTTTATTAGAACATGTTTGCAGTACATAATGTTTATATCCCTTGTGATTAGTTGGTGCATGCATATAACACATCATAATTCTTTTTCATGCCTTCCATCTCCTCCCTATCCAATTCTTCTATCTCTTGGTCCCCTTCCCATTTGATGAAGTTCTTTTCCCCATTTTGTCTCATCTATCTTTTATCGTGTTTTTTATATTTTGGGTTTCTAAGAGAAATCATGAGGTATTTAAGTTTGTGTGCCTGGTTTATTTCACTTAACATTAGGGTCACAAGGTGCACTCATTTTCCCACAGGTGCCTCAAGTTTATTCTTCTTTATGTCACAGAAGTACTCCACCGTGTATAAATGTCACATTTTCTCTATCCATTCAATGTTGATGACATGTAGGCTGCTTCCATGACTAAGCTTTTGTAAATTGTGCGACTATAAATATTTATCATTGTAATATGATGTCTTTCAATCTTTCAGAAGATACCAACAAGGGGAATAGATGTGTCAGGTAGAATTTCTAGTTTTATATATTTAAGAAACCTCCACACTGATTTCCATAGTTGTTCAACTAGTTTATATACCACCAACATAACAGAAACATTCCTTTTTCCTTGTGACCTTGAAGTTATGTGTTGCTATTTGATTTTGTGATGATACCCATTCTTTCTAGAATAAGATGAAATCTCAATGTTGTTTTAATCTGCACTTTTCTAATGGCCAGAAATGTTGACAAATTTTCATGTGTTTATTGAGCATTTTTCTTTTCCTTTGAGAAGTGTTTATTCATCTTAGTTGCCATTTTTTTTATTTTAAAGAGAATAAAACAAAACAAAGCAAAACAGAACAGAACAAAGGAGATCAGAACAGAGGACTTCAAAACAAGACAACAAGAAATCAACAGTGGCTTCCATAATTTCTCTTGTTTTCTTCAAAATAGTTGTCCATACCTTCATGCACAATAAATTCAAACAAAACATAAGAGTATAAAACCAGTTTTAAAAAAGGCCAATTTTTTGAATGACTTTTTTATTTTGGGGTCTAATTTTTTTTAGTTCTTTGATATTCTAGATTTCAGTCCTCTGCCCAATGAATAGCTGGCACATTTTTTCCATTCTGTAGGTTGTCTCTACTTTGCTGTGAAGACCTTTTTAATTTTATATGATTGCATTTGTTGATCCTTGATGTTATTTTTTGTGCAGTTGGGGTTCTGTTAAGAAAGTCCTTGCCTGTTCCTATGTCTGTAAGAGTTTTACCTATTTTAACTTCTAGCAGGTTAAATGTTTCTGTTTTGACATTTAGATCTTTGATCCATTTTGATTTTAGTTTAGTATATGATGAGAGGTTGTGGTTCAATCTTCAGTGTGTGGAGAGCCAGCTTTTTCAGCACTTATTCATAAAAGCGATTATCTTTCCTCCAGAATATGTTTTGGATCCCTTAAATATTAGATATCTGATTGTGCCTGGGATTGTTTCTGGATCCTCTGTTTTACTGTTGTTGTTGTTGATTCGCAAGTCTGTTTTTGTGCCAAATTATGCAGTTTTTATCAGGGTAACTTTGTAATATAACTTGAAATCTGGGATTATCATGCTTTCTGTTTTGTTTTTATTTCTCAGGATTTTTTTTTTTTGGTTTTTTTTTGGTCTCTTTTGATTCCATATGAATTACAGGATTGTTTTCTCTGGCATTTTGTTTGGGACTGAATTAAATCTGTATATCTGTTTTGGAAGTCTAGCTATTTTCAAAATATTGGTTCCACCTATCCAAGAATAAGGGACATCTTCTTTTCAGGATGTTGTAATTTTTGTTGTACAGGTCTTTCACTTTCTTGCTTAGGTTATTTCCTAAGTATTTAATTTTTCTTGTTCCTGTTGTGGATGATATCATTTTTCTAATTTCTTTCTCAATGAGTTCTTTATTGGTGTATTGGACTATAGGACTGCTTTTGATTTTTGTGTGTTAGTCTTTTATCTTAGTACATTGCTGAATTTGGCTCTTAATTCTAAAAATGCTTTGACAAAATGCTTTGAGTCTTCTATGTAGAGGATTATGTCATCTGCAATCAATGATAATTTGGTTTCTTCCTTTGCTATTCATATCCCTTTTATTACTTTTGTCTGATTCATTTGGTTAATTTTTGAGTACCATGTTGAGCAGAAATGGTTATAGTGGACATCTTTGTCTTGTTCTTGATTTTAGAGGGAAGATTTCATTTTTTCTCAATTGATAGCATGTCATAGAACTTCTGTCATGAATGACTTTTTATCAGATTGATATAAGGTCCTTTCACACATATTTTTTCAATAATTATGTTTATGTCATAAATGGATTTTGGATTCTGACAAAGGCTTTTTCTAAGTGTATTGAGATGATCACGTGGATTTTGTCCTTGTGTCTGTAAATATGATACATTACATTTATTGATTTGCATATGATTAACCATTGCATTATTGGGATGAAGTTCACTTAGTCATGATGTATGATCTGTTGACAATTTGTTACATTCTGTTTGCCTTTATTATGTGTCTAGATTCATCAAAGTGGTTAGTTTTTTTGGATCCTTGTCTGGTATTAGGTTTTTCTAGGTTCCAAGAGTAACTGTAAGAGTATGCCATCCTTTTCAGTTTCATTAAAGAGTTTGAGGAGTGTTGTTATTAGGTTTTGCCTGATGTTCTTGTAGAATTCAGCAGTGAATTCATGGTACC
The DNA here is from genome assembly GCA_004363535.1 of Dasyprocta punctata. Lineage (NCBI taxonomy): Eukaryota > Metazoa > Chordata > Mammalia > Rodentia > Dasyproctidae > Dasyprocta > Dasyprocta punctata. The sequence continues at coordinate 9,688 of RJWM01006516.1, forward strand.
TGTACTTTTCTTAGTTGGTAGGGTTTTTACTATTGCTTCAACTTCACTGCCTGTTACGGGCATATTCAGGGTTTTTATGTCTTTTTAGTTCAGTTTTGCTAATTCATATGTATGTAGGAATTCATCCATTTCTTCTGAATTCACCAATTTATTGGAGTACAGATTTTTGAAGTACCTGCTGATCTTCTGGATTGCAGTGGTGTTTATTGTGATTTCACTTTTTAAAATTTCTAATTACACTGATTTGTTCTTTTGTTTCCTTTTTTATTAATATTAGCACATAGTTTGTGTAATTTTTCATTCAGCCAAAGAACCAACCTATGATTTATTGGGGGTTTTTTGGTATTTTTTATCTCAATTTTATTAATTTCTGCTTTGATGTTTATGATTTCCTAGGATTCTGGTACTAGACTTGGATATGAATTGTTCTTGTTTTTCTAGGACCTTGAGATGCATCATTAGGCTATTTCTTCTGTGACCCATTGATTATTCAAGATTGTACTGTTTAATTTCATTCATTTGCATAATTTTTGTGGTTTCTTTTGCTATTGATTTCTACTCTCATTTCACTGATTATTTTATTAGGAACATTTCCTATTTATTATATCTTCTTTGAGCTAAGCAAGCCCCTCATTGATTCTCTCTCTTTTTTAATCTCCTCTATAAACTTTTGAATTCAGCTGTTTGGCTTTTGATTTCTCACGTTCAGTGCCCTCTGGATCAGTTTTTCAGGAGCTGGGAGTTTTGGGAGGCATTTTGTTGCCTTGTCATCTCCTGTTTTTAATGTTGTTGTTTTTGTGTTAATTGTGCTGATTGTGCTGCTTGCAGGTTGATTATTGTGGAAGACTTTGTTGCTACTATGGAGACGTCTTTATAACTAGTGTCTGCTTTTCAGTAGTGCCCTCTGGATGTGGCTAACTGTAGACTTTTGTCTCTGTCTCAAGATCTGGCCTCCTGTTTTTATTTGGGAGGGGTGGTGCAGTTTATTTGCCTAGCACTCAGAATGGACTGCAGGACTGTAAATGACACAAAGGCAGTCCACATTTTGGCATACACATATAAACCAACTACAGTGGTACCTTACTTCACGAACTTAATTCGTTACACCATTCTAGTTGGAAACGGAATTAGATGAGAACCAAATCAAATTCAGTGGCCAGATTCAATGTTAACCTTATGGGGAAATTTGACTCAGTTCTTGTGCAATTTGGTTGGTGATCAGAATCGTGGAAAAATTAATTTTGTGAGCTGAGGTACCATTGTAATAGCAAAACTATGTTACCTTGGCAAATAAATGAATCAATCAATCAATCAATAAGCAGCAATAATAGATAGTTAAAAGCAAACTGAATATTGACATGCCCTAAGAACCAGCAGTGTAACACTCTTAACCATAGAAAAGAGATTTATAATTATAGTACAAATACTAAGAGAAAGAAAATATTGATATATAGTAAATATCAATTAAATGTGATAACTATACCTTGACTAACAATACAGTAGTATTTGCCAGTTAACTATGTAAATATTCAAAAACCTTAATGGCTGTACTAGTAAAGGTGTACGAATGAGAGAATTAAAAATTTTAAATTTGAAAAATTAATCAAGGGAAAATGAAAAGTAATGTAAGGGATCTTCTTGAGGAGTAAAAGAAAATTAGTAGCATTAATAAAATTAATATGAAGGAACAAAGAAGAAAAAGAAGACAAATGTAGATCAAAATAAAGGAAAAGAAGAAAAAAGTTAAAAGGAGAGAGGAAAAAAAAAAACTGATACCCTTATGACCAGTGGAAGAAAAAGAAGAAAAAAATTCAGTTCTCCCCATCCCCCTCCATTCTCCTGTATCTTTAATTGAGTGTTTTCTTTCCAGGATGTGCAGTGTTGCAGCCCGTCAAGTCACAGGTTGCAGCCTATCTTTATACCTGTGGATTTGTGAGGTGTCCCACCTGTTCCAGACACCCTGATATTTGTAGACCCGACTGTGGCCATCATCCCACCCAGCATGTGTATTTCCTTACATGTGGCAGATGGGCAAAGCAATCAGGTTACTCACTGGTCTCTGCTGGATGCAGGCAGTGGAGTGGGGATTCATGCAAACTGTTGGACTTTAAGCAGGCCTAGCCACTTCTGAAAACCACACGCGCCAGGTCTGGCTTCCTACTTCTGAGAGTGAGTGACTGTGTCCCTTCTGGTTTGAGCTTAAACTTCTTGGGGTTCTGTGGGTAATTCATACCCCTCTCTGCAACTGTTTCCTGTGGCTGTCTCTCACTGAGTCACTGTGGGAGTGTAACAAAGAAAATCCTGAAGTAAAGTTGTTCTGTGATTTTCTCCTACACAATAACCTCTTCTTTAAATGGGCCAGGTGTGGTAGTACACACCTGTAATCCCAGCACTTGGGGGGTTAAGGAAGGAGGAGTACTCTGAGTTTGAGACCAGCCTGGACTACAAAATGAGTTTAGGGCCAGTCTGAACTGCATAGTGAGAACTTACCTCAAAAATACAAAAATAAATAATAAAAGAAAATAAAAATTAGAAAGTCCCCTGATTCTGAGAATATTGCATGCATCACACTGGATTTCTTTTCCATCTCTATCCTGCATGAAGAAGTCACTTTTGAAGTAAAACCCCATGCTGTTTTGCAGTTTCCAACCATTTTGAAGGATGGCTAGCTCTGCCGGTCAGGTCTGTGATTTCTCCCTAGATCTCCCAGGCCTCCTAGCTTACCTTCTCTCTCCAGGTGTTGGGCTTGTCTACAATCAGGCCTGTCAGTTGGTCAGCACTTCAGCAACCCCAGGTCAAAGGGGAACAAAACACAGTGTCAGCTTCAAGTTGGGGTTCAGGCTTGGTCAGGGTCCAGAATCCAGTGGTGCAGAGTTGGTTGGGAAGGGGAACAACATGTGACTCCATTCCTCATTTATTTTCATACTTGCTTTATTTCAAAATGTTTTTCGATTTTCAGATGAGTAATAAAAATAAGAGTACTTTTATCATTCTTACTCTTCTACCCCTAATATTTGCATTTCATATAATCATGAACTGAGAAATTACACTGGTACAATCTTTAGGATTCATTTGGACTTCATCTATTTTCCATTAATGTCCTTTTTCTGTTTAGGATTGGAGCAGGTTACCGTGCTGTATTTTGTTGTCTTCCCTCTTTAGTTGCCAATATATGACCAGATTTCAGTCATGAAAGACTGAGATTTTTGAGAAGTGCAGATCAGGTATTTTGTTGAGTACTCCTTAATTTGGGTTTCCTTATGATTAGGCCGGGGCTGTGGAATTTTAGGTGGGCTAGCACAAAGGCAAAGTATCCTTCTAATCCCATCAAAGTACAGTGTGTGATCTCAACATGGCTTATTACTGGTGATGTTCACCTTGAATATTTGATTATAAGGTAGTGTTGGGCAGCTTTCTCTACTGCAAATTTCCATTTTCTTTTCCTTTTCATGCTTAATAAATTTTAGAACTGTGTGACTTAGGCATTGAAACAGTCTGGAATACCTTTCACATCCTTTGTTAGCAAACTTTTTTTCTTTTAAGAATCAGTGCAGTGTTTCTACTACACTCCTTGCTCTCAATCACTACATCTTGTTGTTACAGGCAACCGAGTTAGACAGAAATATTATAGGCAGTCAGACAGGGCTAGGTCCTTGAAGGAACCAGTGCAGAAGTTCAGATACCTTGTAACCTCTGAGGAGACAGGCACCTCCTGCTGTGGGCCAGATCTCAAGACAGAAGGCAGAACAAATACAACCGCATCCTAAGGGTCAACAGTCCAGATAGTTCTCTATCACCCTGAGAAAGTCAGGAGTCAGCATCCCAACCGCCTACAGGAAGAGTCACTGCTGTTGAGCATCCCCCACTTACTACGTGACTCGCTTCCCCATTTGTTCTTGATTTAATCAATTTTACCTGAGCAATTAGTGCTATTGGTTGACCATAATTATGTCCCACCTTATGCCCACCTTACAGATTCCCATTTCCCCCACTTTGGATCCATCTAACCTCATGGTTTTACTCTATGAAAGTCCCTAGAAATCACAGAGTCTGTGGCAACCCGCTTGGGACCCCTTCTGTCCTTCAGACAGGAGCTTTCTTTCTCTCAATAAACATATTCTGCTCTTACCCTCCATAGTTCCTAAAATTCATTCTTCGATTTTAGAGAACACGAACTCGTGCCAAACATATAGTAGGTTGGGAGTTTCATTCCCCTACATCATTTGGAGGTATGAGATCGTTATCCTACATCATTATTACTTCCCGGGGTACAACCTCAGTCTGTTTTTCCCTAACAAGCGACTGATACAGTTTTCACCCTCCAAAAGGAAATTTTGTTCCCATAAAAGGATATGTTGAAGCCTCAATTCCCAGTGTTTCAAAATGTGAACTTTTGCAAATGGGATCATTGCATATGGAGTTAGTTAAGAAGAGGTGACACTAGAATAGGAAATGTTTGTTATCCAGCATGATTGGTGTCTTCAGAAGAAAAGTATATAAACACCCAAGGGAGAATGCCAAATAACAGCAGAGTAGAGACTGGGGTGGTGCAGCTGCAGGCCAAGGAGTGCCAAGAATGACCAGTAAACCTTCAGGAAAGGAGAAAATGTGAGAAGGATTTTTTTCTCACACATTTGGAGGGAACATGACACTGCTGACAGTTTGATTTTGGATATTCAGTTTCCATAACTGTGTGACAATGTATTACTGTCACTGTAAGCCACCTGGCTTTTGGTACTTTGTTATAGCAGTCCTAAGAAACTAATAAAGCTTATATGACAGAAGATTAGAGCAAAATGTGAAAATTTAAGTTAATTTAGTCTTGGACTCAGAACATACGATTCCAAATTTAAACTTTGTTGAATGTGTTTTTAAAATTTTAAGGCTGAGAGAAAGTCTGGCTTTTCTTTCCTTTTTGGCATAGAATTTTATTTAAAGCATTAGTGACTAAATTCAGAAGAAAGACCTGAAATATATTCACATAATCTGTCAGTGAAAACACATGTCATTCTAAAAAATTGTATAGATTTTATACTTGTGATAGAGAGAAATTTCCTAATATGGGTATTAAATTACAGTTAAAATGAAAGGTTATCTTCCTGTGGATATCATGTAAAGTAAGAATTTAACTGGAATGCAAGAGAGCTCGTTAGCATGCTTTTGTGAAATGAAAGATTATTTATGGAGACTAGCTATTTTAAACTCTTTATGTATTTTTGGAGCTACAGAATAGAAAGACACTGGGTCAGTTACTCTTAACTGTCAGTTTTCCTGGATTAAGAGACTCCTGGAGAGGTGATTTGGTCATGGAGATGCTACAATCATTAGCGAATCAATCCACTGATGTTTATAGCTGAATGTGCTGTTAAGAGGTAGGGTCTGCTTGGAAGAAGTAGATCGCTGTGGGTGTGCACAATTCTTTAGAAGACACATGTCTGGCTGGCACTCGTCTCCTGTGCTCTGCTTCTCAGCTGCCATGAAGTGAACAGCTTGCTCTACTATATCCTTATCACCTGATGTGTCTGCCTTGGAGATAGCTGACAATGGACTCAACCTCTGAAACCATGAGCCAAATTAAACTTCTGCTTCTTAAATTGTAGGTATCAGGTGTTTCATCTCAGCAACAAGAAAGCCAATAAATAAACACACACAAAAGAAACTATAAAGTGCTTATTTTAATGATGAATTTAGAAACTGTTCTATTATGAATTCTAATTGCTGGTTATTATTAAATCAGTCATTTTTTAACTTAGTTAACATTTATTGATTATCCAGTATGTACCAGGCACTGTGCAAGGAGCTGAACCCTAAGTGTCATAAGTGATCTCATAATCTTCCTTCAATAATTTAAAAGTAATTCAAAGGAAGAGAAGCAAGTTAATAATAGCAAAGTCATTAATGTTTTATCGTGATCTGATTTTTACAACTGGTTGAATTATACCCTATATTTCAGCTAAAGGCAACACAACACAAAACAAAACAGTCTGCATTTCAGGGAGTATTTGTGCTCAGTAAAGGAAATTAAAATGACAGCTACCATGATTTAGAATTAAAAACTTTAGATCCTTTGAGTTTGTATCATTCATGCATTGATAATATGTTATTTAAGGACATTATATGCAACAGTTTAAAATATGTAAGGTAAAAAAGTTCCAATTAATGCACAGTTTATTCAGACAAATTACAAAAAAGAGTAACAGGGACAAGAAGAATTGAAAATATACCACAGTGATATCTGTGCACCCATGTTTATAGCAACACAATTTGTAATAGTCAGATCTTGGAAACAACCCAAGTGCCCATCAATCAAAGAATGGATAAAAAAGATGTGGTATTTTTATACAATGGAGTACTACTCAGCTATTAAGAAAGATTGCATTGAGACTTTTATAAGTAAATGGTCACGACCTGAGACCATACCCGTAAGTGAAATAAATCAAACCCACATGTGTAAATACTGTATTGTCTCCCTAGTGTAAGAAACTGAAAAAGTATATATGATCCAAAATCTATAATAAATACTATGGAAGGGTACAAAACAGTTCGAAGAGCTAAAGTAACTGAGAAGGGAAAAGGGGGAAAGAGGGAAGGGAAAAGGAAAAGATATAAATCTGTATATATGTATATGTAAGATAACTAAAATGAACACACTGCTGAATGTATTCGTTATTGAGTAAGAACAATTAATACTGATAAGATTAGATCAATTTTACATGTCTATATCTGTTAATGTAAACAACCATTTTAAAGATAATGATATGCAATATTGCAACCATTGTCAAGTTTCTATTATCCTGTTTTGTAAACCTGTAATGTTACTGTTGTGCATTTACTGTAGTCGTTTGTTTGTCTGCTTTGTTTTTTTTTTGTCTTTGTTATATATGTCTTTTTTTTCTGTTTAAATAAAAAAAAAAACAGGAACAGCAATGCAATCTTTTGGGGAAAAAATGAGGTTAGAAAGAAGAATAAAGCATGGCCAGTGTTTGGTGACGCTTAGAGTACGATAGCTGTACTTTAAATGGCTGAGGTGACTTTATTTGACCAAAGATAGTGGATAATTGAAGAAACAAATTATGCAGAAATCCAGTGGAAGAGATTTCCAAGCAGAACAAGTTGTTAACTGAAAATCCCTGTGTTAGGTGTCACTTTATCTTTTCAGGTCAGTGAAACTACGACAGAAGAAACAAAATATAGACAAAGTCAGGGAACAGGTGAATGACTGAGTTGTGCAGGACTTTATTGGCCATGGTTGTTATTTCTGCATTAGTCTGACAGTCAAGAGACAAGATAACACTGAAAATTTTTGAGGAGAAAAATGAAGTGCTTATTATGGAAAGAGACTGGTTTCTTTGGAGGGGAGGGGCATGAAGCACAGAGAGATAAACCTAAGGTGGGGAACTAAGTGTTAACTGAGTCTTTGTGTAAGTGACCTTGTTTTCCTCCTTTGGAATGTTTAGAACCTTTAATGCAATGTGCTAATTTTTCTTGTCACTAAATCACAGAGCGGGGCTCTGTTACTCCAAGACTATGTTTAAATTTGTTTATAAGACCCTAGTAGATATGATAGTTGTCATAATATCCTATCACCATTAAACAAAAAAGTTGATGATAAATACCACCCCATTTGACATATGCTGTATCATTTTCTACAGAACATGTTTTTGTTGCTTCTGCTTTAGGAAAGCAAAAGTATTAGATTTTGAACATCATCATCAAACATTCTTTTTGGGTGGTCTTGAATATTTTCTGGTCTGTGATTGATAAAGAAACTATGCATATAGTTTCATGTCTCACTCCATGTATCTAGAAGATATTTTTTAGAAATGGTTAATCTTGACTATGTTAATGTTAATTTTATCTTGTTTTCTGTCATAAGTGAAAATATGTATATATGTAAAAGTACATATATGTAAAACAAAGCATCGAGCCTAGTATAACCTGCTAAAATTTCAAATGTAGAGTCTGGCGTGGTGGTGCACACCTTTAATCCCAGCACTCGGGAGGCTGAGGTAGGAGGAGCGTCGTGAATTTGAGGTCGGCTTGGGCTACAACAGGAGTGCAAGGCTGGTCTGAGCTACATAGTGCGACTCTGTCTCAAAAAACTAGGGCCAGCAGTTTGGCTCAGTGGCTTAAGGTCCCTGTCTGGCAGGCATGAGGTTGTGAGTTCAATTCCCAGTGCTGAAAAAAAAAAAAAAAAAATTTCAACTGTTACATTATACAGTGAACAAGGAGATAGAATTTCCAGTATTCATGAATTCATGTAAATGACACTAAATAGAATACAGAAGGGAAATAAACAGGTTACTACTTAGGTTCTCAGAGGAAACACCTTTGAACTCAAAAGGATTCTATACTTGCTTGATTCAGTCTTGAGTTATTTTCTATTTTGTCAAAATACATAGGGAATAAATATAATCAGAGATAATGAAGAAATACTTTAAATAAAGTTTTTATGTTATTACCCATCTGATGCAGTGGGTAAACAATTAGAACTCCAAGGTTATAGAATCTAGAATATAAATAAAACATTTAATGCATTGTGCTCATCCTTCAGCATGGCAGAGGTCAGGGAAATACCAACATTATTTCTCTTATGATTGGAAATAGCCTCAGATTTCTCTGGAGAAACAAAACAAATGAGGAAAACACTTCAACCAGTTACCTCTGATTGCAACAAATTCAGTATTGAAATCTTTCACTATCCTTGATCTAGACCCTGGTTTCTCAACATCGACACTGCTTAATTTATAAGTCAGTTCATTCTTTGTTGCAGAACCTGCTGTGTTTATTGTAGAATGAGCTGGGTCATCTTCTCACCAGGTGCCAGTGATAAGTACTACTTTTCTACCCAACTCCAAGCAATGATAACTAAAATCTCTTCAAATCTGTCCTTGATTGAAACCACTGTTTAAACATATGTAGATAGGTATGTGTAAGTGCCTGCCTGGCAAGCGCAAGGTCGTGAGTTCAATCACACAAACACACACACACAAACAAACAAACAAACAAAAAACAAAAAAGCAAAAAAAAATTAGATACATCTCAGGAAAAAGCCTAGAATAAAGTTCTTAAGCTCACCTTTCTAGAAAGTGGTATCTGCAGCTATTCTCAAGACAACAAAAGGCATTATGATAACTATTGTTGGTTTTGTAAGGTCTTGAAGTCCTGTATCACTTATATTGGTTTACTTTGATCGTTTTTATTGTTTTATTTTCCTTGGTTTTATCCTCTTTGAAATAAAATTAAATTTAAAAAATTGTAGACCTAATAGAGATCCATTTTCAGCAATGTGGGTGGGCACTATCCAAACTGCTGAGTGCTTATAGAGTAGAAAAAGAAAAAAAAAAAAAAAAAGAAAGAAAAAGAAAAAGAAAAAGAGTGTTTATCTTCTATCTTTGGACATAGAAGCCTGTGGTTTTTGGACCTTTGACCTGGAACTCAGTGTTAACATCATTGGCTCTGGTGGTTCTCAGGTCTTCAGATTCAGACTGAATTGTACAATCAATTTTCCTGGTTCTTCAGTTCACGGAGAACTTCCCTTGGGACTTCTTGGTCTCTGTAATTGGCTGAGCTGATTCTTAAACAAATCCTCTCCCTGTGGCTCGTGTGTCTCTCTGTCTCTGTGTCTTTTTGTCTCTCTCTCTCTCTGTCACGTGTGCACAGTAATTGAAGATAAGAACACTCTTGTTTAGAAAAACTCAACATCTTCATATCTGTGTTAGAATTAAATTCATATTTTGTCATTGAAATTGCATTGTTCTTTTTCTTTTTCTGGTTTTTTTTTTTTTTTTTTTTTTTTTTTTTTTTTTTTTTTTTTTTTTTTTTTTTTTTTTTTTTTTTTTTTTTTTTTTTTTTTTTTTTTTTTTTTTTTTTTTTTTTTTTTTTTTTTTTTTTTTTTTTTTTTTTTTTTTTTTTTTTTTTTTTTTTTTTTTTTTTTTTTTTTTTTTTTGGCACTGGGGATCAAACTCACTATTTTGCACCTGCCAGGCAGGTGTCTGAGCCACTGAGCCAAACTCCCAGCCCTATTTTTTTTCTAGGCAGGGTGGCACTATGTAGCTCAGGCCAGCCTTGTTCACGTTGTAGCCCAAGCCAGCCTTGAACTCACAAGACTCCACCTACCTCAGCCTCCTGAGTGCTGGGATTAAAGGCATGCACCACCACGCCTGGCAAAATTGGATTGTTCTGTAATTTACTAATTTGTTTCCTTATTTCTTTCTGCTCATCTTCCAAAGGAATTTCTTTTTTTTATTTTATTTTATTAATAATAAAAGACAAGGCAGAAGAGAATCCCCCATACTTGCTACATTGCCCACTGTAAAGAGATGCTTGGGTTGCTGCCCAGAGGCCTGGCCAAATCTGCAAAACAAAAGTTGGTTGATGTTCCTTGGTTGCTATCAATCCAACCAGACCTCCGAAACAGCAGGTTGCTCACGGCGGGGGTGGGGGGGTGGGGGAGGTGCAGTCCCTGATTCCAAGCCCGCACGCCGGTGCTGCTTGGGCTGGGCGGGGGCCCCTCGCGGGGCCCTTCTCGTTCTCCTCCTTCCAAAGGAATTTCAAGAGGCAGGGATGAGGGACATAGCTTGTTCCCCACAGCATCTGCAGTATTAATTATATGTGAAAGGACATACAGGAAGAATGGAGATTCTGCAAACAAAAAATCATGGAGAATTCAGCAAATAGAAATTCAATCTATTATGTGGTTGAGAAAAGCGAAGTCTGGTTAGTTTTTTCAGCAGAGTTGGTTTTACATGTGATATATGTGGCCTCTGATGCTGTTTTGCATCTGTAGACAAAATTGATTTATGCAAGTTATTCTGAGGACAAAATTGTATAATATTATTTCTATAGTGAAACTTATAGAAATGCTATTGAGCATCCAAAATAGCTATGCATACATAGCAGGTCTAAAATTAATGTAGTAATCTAATATAAAAAAGCAATATATAATCCCAGATACTTACACTTGACATGAGGGCTAGAAAGGACTTTTGTAAAATTATGTATGTCTTTCAAGGTACTCTGTATATTCAGATCTATAAACCAGAGCCATCTAGAGTAGCTATTTAAAAAATTGACAGTGTGCATCCATTTGGTGTGTCTAGTCTAATTTGTGAGAAAGTGTGTGTGTGTAAAAGAAGAGAAAAATGAAGAGAGGCAAAAGAAAAAAGCAAAAAACCGAAGATTTTCCAATGTTAATATTTAATTTTTAATCAGGATGATAGAGAAAAGAAGCTTCCATCACAGCTAGGCCAGTTTTCATAGAAGCTTATTATTTCTTTCACATCCATTTTGGTAAACCTGTCGGCAAGAAACAGGGATGAAACCCTGCCTCACCACCTGGAAACCCCAGTGCACCAATAGCAGAGAACCTGGGCAAGCAGTCTCACTTTTTTCTGTTACCAAGTCTATTTCTCACGGGGGTTGGCCCAGAGAAGCTCATGACAGGCTGCTTTTTTGTTGTTGTTTTGTCTTTCAGTTTTTTTTTTCCCAAACTATTCTCTCTTCAGCAGAAATGAAATGTTTTTTCCCAAAAATTCCTTTTTTTTTTTTTTTTTTTTTGGTACCAGGAATTGAACTCAGGCCCTCACGTTTGCCAGGCAGGTACTGTGTCACTGAGTTATATCCCTGGCACTGAAAATTCCTAATTTCATTACTACTGTGCTGTGACCTCAACTATTACACTGACTTTTTAAGAAATGATGCATAAGATTTTAATGCATCCCTTATTACCAATTAAGATATCAGTCCTGCTGGACTCTTTGTGACTGAGTATGTATGAATACAACCTGGAAATTATTTGTAAAATTTGCACTGACCTTAAGGTCATGAAATCTGTTTTAGGCACATCTTGCACAAAGGTGAGCAGACAAAACAAGGTTCATTAGATCCAAGGTCATTCATTATCAGCTTCTGTTCTAATCTGCTGTTCTCATTTGCAGATAGTTTCTAGGCTTAGTTTTTGGAAATGATTTGGTCTTTTACCTCTGTGAAAACTTGCATTCAGTGAATGGGAAGAAGTGACAGGTGTGGGAAGAGGGACAGGATCATCCGATGTGACAGTGGGAGTGTGAGTGGAGGTAAACTGGCTCCTGTCCAAGAAAACACAAAACAAATCAACAGCTAAGTCCTAACTTCATGTGTTTTCTTCCTTTCTGTTCTTTTCCATCCCCTTGGTTCTTGTACTACAGAATCATTGGTTACGAACAGCAATTAAGAACTCTGTCTGGAGGCTGAGGTAGGAGAAGCGTTGTGAATTCGAGACCGGCTTGGGCTACAACGCAAGCGCAAGGCCAGCCTGAGCTACATAGTGTGACCCTGCCTCAAAAGACTAGGGCTGGGAGTTTGGCTCAGTGGCTTAAGCGCCTGTCTGGCAGGCGCAAGGCTGTGAGTTCAAACCCCAGTGCCACAAAAAACAAACAAACAAAAAAAAAAAAACAAAAAAACCAAACCTCTGTCTGCCTAAATGTGGATCTTTAGAGTATAAAAAGTGTGTAACCCTGGAAAACACGATTCCCACGGCCTCTTGCCTCAAAAGCCATGTGTTCTTGCAGCATTTCTAAACTTCGCACTTTTCTCTGTAGAGAATACACTCATGACACTTAATCTCAGCCTTTCTGTGGCAAGTACTTTCTCCAAAAACTGTTGAGTGCAGTGCTTACATGATAGACTTTTTATGGGAGTGAATTAATACATGCAAAGTGTTCAGAATAGTGGAGGGCAAAATGTAAGCATTCTGTAAATATCGGTCTTTTCCCCTTTTTTCTGTGTTTTTGCTTCCTTTTACTTTGTCCAGCTGTTATTGGTTGCCTTGTCTTCCCAAGTTTGTCTTTTCAGATCTTCTAGCAATTTTATTTCAATTTAATGAAATTTTCTTTATAAAACAGCCATTGGTAACCATGGTCTCCTCTGTGTCTATGAAACTGTTATGATGCAAACTGTGAAAATAATATTGGTTTTTTAAATAATTCCAACCAGCATTGAGAGTTAATTAGGTAATAATAATTGTGGTAAGTAATGTATCCCAAATGAAAATGACAATAGAGACAGATCCATTCACATTGTTCCAAAGAAAATTACTCTAAAATTATTTTCTCTCATGTAGTTTATGAAGAACAAAACAAAGTGAGCAATTACTAGTTAATTTTGAAAGATTCTGTGATAACCTTTGAGATTTTGATTTCTCTGTTGCTGAAATTAGTTTTTAAAAATTTTGTCAGAAAGAGCTTTAAACCAAAGACTGTACACATTTCTATGTTAGCACCCTACCTTGTTATTATTTATTGATATCTGTGACCTAGTATGGGACTTATCAGGAGCCTGTAGACTACTACTACTAATCTAACTTTTTGGCAGAGCCAATTATCACCACCTTGAATAACCATACTCAGGTGTTTATATTACTTATAAAATACCCATATACTTTCTGAAAAAAAATGTAATTTTCTGAAACACTCATTATTTCATAAAAATAATTAAATGTATTTCATAAGAATAAATGAGATGCAATTGAAAATATCTTAATATTATGTCAAATAACTTTATTGAAAAACTGTAGAAATGTGAAGAGAAATGAAATACATTGGTTAGAACAATGAAGGCATTTGCTGTTTCATCTTTCTTAAAAGCAAATACCTTCCTGGAGAGTGTCGAAAGAGTAAAATTATTTAAAAGTGAAAAACTTCCACACTTCAGCAATTTTTTAAAAAATCTGTAGTGAATATGTAATAACCATCAATATTAGCATATATTCAGTATGTATTCAAAGTAAGTTTCAAGATTTGGAATACCTACAGTTCGTTCTCACTCGTGATTGTCAGTGGCTCATATTTAGAGCATATAGATTGGTTTAAACTTGAGTGGTTCAGTTTCTTCATATAACACCTGTATCTTGAAATTGAAAGGCATTGTGCAATAGTGGTTTTACCTAGGAGAGAACTTAATAAGTAATAGGAGTCTTTATTTTTCATGGCTTCTATAAGTTCAACAACTCAGTTTAGTCTAATTACTAAATTGCCAATAGGTCTGGAGTACCTGCTGTATTACCAATATCCACAAAAATCTTCTCTCAAGTCTGCTGTAGCAATATGTGCTAAGTATTTGAGGTTCAAATGTGATGCTGGAGGTGAGCATATTTGGTAAATAGCAGAGCAAGTATCAGAATGGATTTCATGTTATGCAAAATATTAATAGATGTTTCTCAAACAAACCTTTGTGATTTTATCAGTCAGGAAACAGAATTTATGGTGTTTTAGGCATTTTCCTACACAGCTTTAATTTCTGAATTTCCTAACAGTGGGAAGAACACATCATTTCCCAATTTTATTTTTGAGTATGAATCTTGTTTTCATGAGGATTCTCATTACTGCCCATAGAACAAGACTTTGAAGTAAAATGTGTTCATAATTATTACAAAAACACAGCTAGAAAAACACAGTTCTTGCCAAGTGGGTCATAGTCCTGCAATGTTTTCCTCCTGCTAGAGTACTTTGATCCATTAGATAAAGCAGTGTAGGAATCAAACTTTCACTTATTACTGCCAGTACACAGAAATATTATTGTTAATTCAAATTTTAATTTAAATTACAGAAATACTATGTGTCACTATTAGGGCAGAGTAAAAAATACTTTATGCAGTTTTAAAAACTTTTAAAGGAGTTAGATTTCTTTCTATTGTTCCTACAGAAATGTAAGACTATTCCTGCTGATTATAGGGAAAAGAAGAAAAAAAGAATCAAATGATGATTGAAACATAGTTCTAGCTGACAAAGACATTTTCTTAAACTGATCTCTCTTTTTATTGGTGTGGCAAAAAGCATTTTTAGTGTTTTTGAATAATGCACTATAAATGTATTTACTTATATTTTATTGACGGGGACACTTGACATAGATTACATTTGTAGTCATGTGAATATAATTATATAAATTCCCTATTGGAGTGACAGAGAAAATAGGTCATTAAATAATTTTAGAAATATTTCTCCAAGTACCCACTGTGTTCTCAGGAACCAGAAGAAGAATTTAGGGTTCTTAACTTACACATTATATTTTATTCATTAAATCAATATGTTGGATTTGGCACTTTATGGGTTATATAGACACTTATATACACCTTCGAAGAGTGATAGCAATATTTGTAAAATTTCTTGAAGTCTATTTTAATAATCACAATTGTGCCTAAGAGTTATACTAAAGCCTACAGATTCTTTCTCATAGTTTAGATGTGAAAAGTAGTGAAAAAACACAGTTGCAAGACATAAACAAACAAACAAAACCAGAAACATTGGTTATTCCAAGGTAAGAGTCCATTAAATTTATGTGAAATCAACACAGTTGTTTAGCTGGACCTATTTTTTTTTTTTTTTTAGTTATTCTGAATGAATACCATTTTCTATTCTGGGACTGACAATTTATTTCAACAATTTATTCCATCATAATGATTATGTTGTTCTTCACAGTAATCACTATATTGACATGAAATGATAACTCAGTAAGAGAGAATCCATTAAAGCTATAGTTACGGGCATACACATCTGCTCTAAACCCTAATCTTGTCAACATCGTAAACTTAGTGTGAATCAAAGCCAAGGCTCTGAAAATCCTCCCTGTTTGGTTGCCTTTGATGTTTGACTCAGCATACAGACATCAAGCTGTAGCACTCTTCTCACTGCAAGGACATTTCATTACATGTGTTTAGAAACTGTAGTTATCTTTATTTTGAACATTCAGAACATAAAGTTAGGGTTGGGACAAAACTCAAAGCAAAACAAATCAATCAGAAGACTTTGTTTACTTTCCTTAACATTTTAACTTTGCTAAGTGAGCTGACTAAACAGAGTCTAGATAGCAACAGGTTTCATGTGGGCTTCAGGTGAGATGACACTGTAGTTTGCTTCAACTTCCCTAAGGGAGCACAGAGAGGCTAAGCCAAAAGCCCTTCAGCATCTCAACTAAGTCACCTTGCCTGTCGGAGAAGCAAGAGGAAAAGCAGTCAGTTCGTAGAATAAATCCATGAATACCTAGCAGCAATCCATCCAATAAATGTGGAGACACATGTGCTACCTTAAAATATCATATCAATATATGATATCAAAGTAAACAAGAGACTTTGAAAAAAAATAAATAAGACATAATGTTTTACTAGAGAGACTGTGTTGAAAGATATCTCTGTCATCCAAATTATCCAATAAATGTTATCTTTTCTCTGGGTACCAAGATTATGACTTTTGAAAATTACTAGTATGAATATATTTCTGGTTTGCAAATATTAAAAAAAACCATGAAACTTAAAATGAAACAAAAAAGGATCAATGGAAAATGACCAAACCAATATGTATATTCAATTAACTTTTTGTTTATGTTTGTTTTTATTTTAGTAAGTATGTACATCTTTTGTATAATGCTAATGTAGATGTTTTGTTTTCAATATTACATTATTATAAATAAATTTTATTTTTGAGACTTTAGACATTTACATAAAATACAAAGGACAAAGTCACGTCCTCTTGTTTTACTGGTTTTATGGCATCAGGTATTATAGAATCTCATTGTTCCTATTTTGTTCTGTGTCAAAACTGGAGTTAATTGTGGGGCATATCTCCAATTCCTATAACTAAATAAATTCCTGTACACTAAAACAAATGATCACTTACTTTTTTTATGGAATGAAACCTATCAACTGGAGAGTCTGGATGCTAGTAGAAATAGCAAAAGAGGACCCCTAAGGGAAAGAGGAATGAATGAACTGGAATGTGAATCACAATGATGATTTGTCTTTGACTTTCCCTTCTACCACAGTTAACACTAGGATGCCTCTAAGAGGTGAGCCAACCTCATTTTTAAACTTCCGGCAATGTTGGTGGAGAAGGAGGTGGAGCTCCTAATCTTGGTTCTCCTTATTGCTACTGAGAAAAGCTTCCAAAACAAAGCTGTTACCAAAGGAATCCTATTGGCTTTATGGGTACTTGGTGTATTGAACAGAGAACTGGGTGAGACACACACAAAAAAAGCAGTGCTGGTATAGATTTTTTGAAGGTGGGAATAAAAGTACACTATGGAGAGAGAGAAGGGTGGTACTGAAGAATCACAGTCGCCGGGCGTGGTAGCACACTCCTTTAATCGCAGCACTCGGAAGGCTGAGGCAGGAGGATTATTGTGAGTTCGAGACCAGCCTGGACTACAAAGTGAGTTCAAGGCCAGCCTGAACTGCTTAGTGAGACCCTGTCTCAAAACAGTAGGGCCGGGGCTTTAGCTCAGTGGTGTAAGCACCTGCATAGCTACAGGTTGTCAGTTCGATTCCCCTCCCCACAAAAAAAAGTAATCACAGTGGTCCTGAGGAGAGGTTAGTATCCAAAATAATCTGAATTGGCCCCACCTCTTGTAAATATGTCACTGGAACAACTGTCCTATCAAAAACTCATTTAGCATTGCTTCAGATGTAAGTTGTCCTATCGAAACATTTCCCTTGGTCTGTAGCCATATATACCTGAAGGATCAGAACAGTGCTTTTTGATTGGTCAGGCAAACATGTAAAAACAGGATTAAGAATAACATCTCCTGATTTGTTCTGTGAATGAGCCAGATTCAACTGAAGAATTAAGAGCAGTGCTTTTCTGATTGGTTTCATGAGCAAAATTTATGAGCCAGCTTTAAGCCTAGAGTCATTTTAGGTTCTATGTTCCGAGCACACCTTCTTGCTTTAGCACACAACTTGCTTAACCAGTTAACCAGAGGTTTTTAAGACTTTTGACACATTGTATCTGGTTGGTTCTGGTTTGCCCCAACCCTAATTTTCTACCATAAAATAAGCCAAAAAAGTTAAATTCCATAAGAAAATAAATTGAATTAAAAAAATATGAAATATTACATTCTATAAAGTATAGATTTATGAATTTAATTAACTAACTACTTTCAGATATCTATATTGTTCATGTCTTGACAGAAATTTTTTGAATTTTTTTTTGAAAATAAGCATATTTTGATCCAGGATACAATAATAATCTCTGGAACTTTTTAGTGCTTTTTCTCAAAGCAGAGTTGTTTACTTTTTATCAAAAATTCATTTTAGTTTCTATTCAAATTTCCTTCAGATTTGAGAATAATTATGCAGTAAATACTAAAAGTATGTTAGTTAAAACATATTTACACACACACACACACACACACACACATGCATACACACACATTATCATTGCCTTCATTTTTAAAAGATATTTTCCCTTATAACCTTCTAGGCTGGCAGGTTGTGTTTTTTATTTTATTTTTTTTTTCTTCAATTATCTGAAGCATTTTTTTCTGGCCTCTATTCTGTCTAGAGAATTCAAGAGTCATTATTATTGCTATTAAACTGTATGTCAGTGCCTTAAGCTTCGGTTATTTCTAGGCTTTTTATTCATTTTTAACTTTTAGCATGTTGTGATGTGCCCGTCCTTTAATTATTCTGCTTGGATTTCACTGCCCCCACCCTCTCTGAGTTTTTGAGTTACTTTTGCCAATTAAACTTTGGAAACTTTTATGTAATATTTTTTCAAATATTTCTGCTGCTCTATTCTATTTTTTTCAAATGTTAATGCTAGGTATATTAACATGATACTGCTCAACATTGTATATCCATTTTCTATTATCTTTCTCTGTACTTCTTTTTGATTGTTTATTTGAGCCTGCCATCAATTCGTTGTCTGTTGCTTTTGTCCTTTCAAATTCGATCTAGTGAAATTTACATTTTGAAATATTGCATTTTAGTTCACTAATTTTTAAAATTTACACTTCTATATTAAATTCTCCCCCATATAGTTCGTGAATATATTTTATTTACATTTCTGAACACTTAAAAATAGTTGTTCTAAAGTGCTTATTTACTTACTATTATACCTGAATCTTCTCAGAAAGTGTTCTTTCTTCTTTTTTTCTTTTTTGATCCCTGGGATCAAACTCATGACCTCGTGCTTGCCAGGCAGGCAGTGTACTGCTGAGCTATATCCCCAGCCCCTATTGACTGCCTTTAAATTCAAACATACTTCCCATTCTCCTGTTCTTACATAT
Source organism: Dasyprocta punctata (assembly GCA_004363535.1). Classification (NCBI taxonomy): domain Eukaryota; kingdom Metazoa; phylum Chordata; class Mammalia; order Rodentia; family Dasyproctidae; genus Dasyprocta; species Dasyprocta punctata. The sequence goes on from RJWM01006516.1 coordinate 28,726, forward strand.
CTAGTGGTTTTGAATTACTGACATTGTGGGTAATGTGTTCTAGACCTCATGGGTTCTGTTTTTTTCTGTAGTATTTTTTGGTAATCATTTATGTTACTGGTTAATCCCTGTAGACATGTTTCAATATTTCCACTAACACAAGGAAAACACTAACTCCTAGTACAGAGCCTGTGCTTGAAAGTTTTGACTTTTTTGGAATTCGAATGCAAGCCTGAGGTATTTACTAAGCCCTGGCAAGTTACTGTGCGGTAAAATGTAAGCTTTACCTTCCTTGCTGGGACAGTATCTGGGATGACTGAGTGTTCACTCTGGGTTTTCAACTAGGTTGCTTTCTACTGGATTCCTTGAATTTTCCCCAATTCAAGTGCATTTCAAAGTCAGCAAAGAAGAGAGGCACTTATATGCATATTTGGAGTTCCAATCTCCGCATCTCTCTCTTTTGGGTATTTTTTTTTTTTTATATTTTCAACTGTAGACCCAACTTTAATCTGCGATGCTCCAAAATTAGTAAAATTAAAGATTTTAGTTTTTATTTTCCATGTTGTATATTAAATAGTCTTGGAAAATCTTGAATTCCCTACAGTTTCTACCTATTTATTAATTAATTTATTTGTTTATTTTTGAGGTATTAAGCCTTAAGACATTTCCTTCGTCTGGAGTTGTAATTCTGATAGGTTCTGCTAGCCTGGGGCTTAGCTGTCTGTAACATGACATCCACCCAACTTGGTACTGGACCCAGAGAAACAACTTAGCTCTCCAAGAGTAAACTCTGTTTTCCTTCTCATTCCAGAGATAAACCTCCTGCTCCTTTTTGTGCGTGCACCAAGCTCTCTCCAATCCCAAGACTCCACAGCCCCCCAAGCCTCCACCCCAGCCCCCAATAAATCTTTCTGTCTTCTGCTTTACACAAGCAGGTGCTCCTTCAAATCAGCTGTTAATATGTCATTTTGCCCACCTCCCAAACTCCTCGTCCAGCCAAAGTTGATAAAGTTAACTACACTCCTTTGTTCTTGTTGAGAGCTTCTACACCCCCCAACCCTTAAAGCTCTCCCATGCCCTCTGCATTAAAGCCCTCCTCCTTATATCTCTTGCTCTCATTTTCTCTGTGCCACTTTAGATTGAGAGCCCCAAAATAATCAAACTAATTCATTACTATTATTATAAATCATAGTCTCACAGAAGAGAACTCTATGATTACATGGAGCCAGAAGACCTTGGATGATACATTTTATATCTAAGGCTCTTCTAGCTGATTGCATTTCAGCAGCTTACATCTTCTTCAAAAGTCACAACTTTTCCTCTCATTTGTTTACATCCTTCTGGTCAGTGGAAGGTTTGTTCCTTCTTTGTTCTGCACAAGGACGAGGCATCTGAAACTAGCTATCAGAACTGCTCATTGCCTGCTTATTTATGAGGGCTTATTTTGCTTTGAAATTCAGCTCATTAAATCTTCTTGCATTTACCATTATGATATCCCCAAATAAAGCATGATTTATAGATCATACACTTTTTTTTTACTTTTAATATGAGTGAATTTCTTTCACACTTTTTTACATTCTACCTAGGAATGGAAAAATCTGCCTTCATTTTGATTAATATTTTTACTAGATACAAAAATACGAGTTGGCAGCCATTTTTCATTTAGCATTTTAAAGATAGCATTGCATTATTTTCAGATTTTCATAGTCAGTGAAGTCAGTTGTCACTCCTATTGCTGTTTTATGGCAGGCAATTCATATTCTTTTCTTTGTTCTTCATATTCTGGCTGTTTTTCAGACTATCCTCTTCCTTTATGGTTTATGGTTTTCAGAAATTTTACTAGGAAGCACATGGATGTGGTTTTCTCTGCTCTTAGTATGTCTGAGCTTTTGTAGCACCGCTTGAATTCATGGCCCAGTGTCTTCTAGGGCTATGAAAAATCTTGATCTTGATCTCATTATATATTGCTTTGCATATTCTTATTTATGAACTCCACTTGCACATTGATCAGATTTTCTCACAATGTTAGTACCTTTCTTGCATTCCTTTCTGTATGTCCAATCCCCCTTTGCTCTCATGTTATTCAGGGTATTTCCTATTGCTATCTCATTCACTTTAGTAATGTTCCTTTTCATTCAACCTTTTAACTATTTTTTAGTGCAAGTTTGGGGGTTCCAGAACCATTTTCTTGGTCTTCAAATAAATCTTTTTATTATTAATACAGTAATTCTACAAAGTACATAAGCTAAGTTTGTCTTATAACTTTTATTTGCCAATCCAGCTCAGTGGTTTATATACCTTTTTTCCTGGCATCTACCTTTATTGGGGTTGAATCTCTTTGATTTCCACATCTATTGTTTTGTTAGTACTGTATATTTATTGAGTTTTTTTCTGTTAAAAATAGGCTGGCAAGTATTTTTTCCTTGTTCAGACCAGTTCAAACCATTAACTCTAAACTATCTAGACTGTCCTCTTGGTTTGCTTAAGGCATATCATTTACCTGCTCATAAAAAGTTCTAAAACTTTCTTCAAGTGTTTAGTCTATGTTTCAAAAACACTTTTCCTCTCCTTGAATATCAGTCACTTTGTTAACGAACAGATTATGGATAAAGCCAATATATGAACAGATAAAACATGTAAATTTGCTACAGAGAGGTTGGGATTCCAAATTTTTACCTTTAGAATTCAAGTTGAAATCACTTGACATCAGTATTAGAAGACATTTCCATAGCATGATTTTTGTATTTTCTACAATCTGTTTAAATGCTACCTTGATTACCATATATCCCACTAGTTCTCTGTATGAACATGATTGGTCTCAGCTGGGAGCTATTATAAATATAAATTTTTACCTTAGATATACTAAATGATAATCTATATTTTAAAATTATTGCATAACAAACATTGCACATGCCCCCGTTCATATTGTAGGTAATAGTGTTTGCCTTTGTTTCCTATTAATAATTATTTTGCTTTCAATAAATTATATATGTATTTTTCTCTATCTGTAATTATCTTTTTCTATGTACTTTATCTCAAATTCAAATTTGTCATCTTTATAGTCAGACACAGAGTAATCATTTCACTGCCCAGCTATAGTTCTTCATTTGCATAACTTGAATAACATTAATTATAAGTTATATTTTGGTTATGAATATTCATATCATGTCTACTGGACTGTAATGTTCCTAATTTGAGAATCATATTCTTTATTTTTCTTATCCACAGTGCCCACCACAAAGCCTTTTATAAAGGTTTACTCAACTTTTGTTGAATATTTGAGACAAGTACTGAGTTTGATACAAAATTCAAAGGAATTTACGTTACTTATAACACAGCTATGTATTAGTTCAACATTCTTCCGACTGTATCTTAAAGAAACAAATGGTTTTTGTTTTAACCTTTATAAATTATTGAAACAAACATAATCTCATTCTATTTCATGTCTAACCAGACTATTGAATTAACACTGAAAAATAGGCAACTGCAAATAAATATTGGTCTACATAATGAGTAACGAACAAACTAAATATGAGTTTATTCATTACCCAGACTTATTTCCTATCATGAGGTGTAGGTAAATAATAATGCTGGAGTTCTTTTAGGAGTGATATTTTCTCCTCCTCTAATTTCAGTGCAGTATACTGAGATGGTAGATGTTTATGGGTGTTAGCGCTAAGGGAGGCTTTATAACATTAAGAAAGAAGATGCTAGCAACAAATCAGCCAATAAAAAAGGCAGACTTCTTTAACATTAACCTTGAGCTCTGAAGCTTACTTGCCTCTCTGGGAAAAATGAAATTAGTGTCAATCACAAGGAATTTGTCAGTAAAAAGTTATTAAATAAAATAGTTCTTCTAATAAAATAATCCAATTATTGTTCTGTTGCTAGGGAGTTTTGTGAAATTGCTTCCTGAGGAAAAGCAGAAGCAGGCTAGGGAAATGGTGACAGGGATTCATGACTGAGGTCATGTCTTCCATGAGTCAGAGACCTTGGAGATAGTTGGTTATCAGGGAGTGTGACTGTTAGTATACACAGCAAGAGTGTGTAAATTGTTACCAGTCATCAGTTAGCTAACTTGTACGGCTACTTGTGACCTTTTAAAACATTCTCGTAATGTAGCTCTTCAAAACTATCATTACTCTTCTGAAAACTAAACTTCCAAAACTGTTATTTCTTTAAAAGAAAGAAATTCCATTGGCCTTCTGCTGTACTTTGAACTTGCTGTGATGTTCCTTTTCCATCCAAAGAATTGCTTTTGGCTGCAGGTAAAAAAAACCCCGAGTGTCTTTCAAAATTAAGAACTTATTACCTCAAATGCAAAGGTGGTTAATAATATTATTAACACCCTAAATGTACTCCATACTTATATACTTCCTCATCCCTATATTGTATTTCTTTGTTTTATTTTATTGGTACTTGTTTGTGGTACACAATTATTACATTCATTGTAGGGAATTGGTATATGTACACAACACACCTTATTCTTTTTTTAATAATTGCTTTCTACTCTCCTTTCTCCCCCTTTCATATTCTTTCTTGATCTCCTTTTCTTTTGCAAAATATCTGTCTCCCTATTTCCTATTATCTTGTATTTTGTTATGTAATTTATTTATATTTTGGGTTTCTCATGTAAGAGAAATCATGTGATATTTAAACTTCTGTCTGACTTATTTCACTTAACATTATGTCCTCAAGGGAATCTTTTTCAAGATACATCTGTTACTGTTGGGTGTAATATTTGTGATAAGCATGACTGAACTTCACTGAGTGCTATAGTTTGACTGCTTTGTGTTAGACTATGATAGGTTATCCTGTGTAAGTAAGGGTAACCTGTCATATTCCACCAGAATTCATAGTTTCAAATAACCATATTATGTGTCCTTTGCAGGACAGGGTTTGCTTGTTTACTGTAGTTCAGGGACCAATAGTCATGAAATCAAACATGTCTGGACATTCTTATGCATTGATTAAGATCTCTGTCCAGAACTCATAATAAGCTCCCTCATAACTACAGAGAGATTAGGAAGTACATTTCCATTGTAAAAGGTTAGAATTGGGATTTTCTGGCAAATGATATATCAGAAACTGTGATTGTCACCCTGTTGTTCATAGAGACTCAGAAAGCCAAGTAGACTCTTAAACTCATTAGTGGAACAAGCAGTATATGTCTGAAATTTGAGGTGAAATTTTGACCTTCAACTAGGATTGTAAGATGAAGTACAGGATGCTCAGTTAAACTTTAATTTCAGTTAAACAACAAATATTTTAAATTATAATTGCTTCCTAAATATTTAATGGGTTGTACTTACACTAAAATACTTTCATTATTTATTTAAGATTAAAATTTAATTGTGTCTCAAAGTTTCTGTTGGTTTGTCTGCCTCACAACGCTATTCTGATTTTTTCCAGTTATGGTATTCTGGTAGCTTTTTCATTGATTTATTCCTAAAACTACTCTCAAGAACCATAGAATCTAATTTTTAAATTATATATATTTTTATTTTTGCATGTGGATGTGAAGTTAGTTCTACAACAACTTTTTAAAGCCAAAGACGTTGTATACCAAAATATGTTTAATTTCTTGCTCCTTCTTTCAAAATGAGAACATGATCACAGTGTTCTTTATGAAATTTCCCACAACCTTTCACTATGCTACTTTAGACTTTAAAATATAGGGTATTGTTATTCCTGCCTACCTGCAAATTTTATATTTTAGAATTTCATTTTTCTTTTATTTATGTTGGGGATTTTTTTATGATAAAAGTTTTATATGGAACTTCAATAAATAAATAAGATAAAATCTTATCCAACTACATTTACGTTCAAATTTACATATTATGCTTACCATAAATCTATCAATATGAACAATCAAATTATTTTGATCAACACATGAATTTGAAAAAGGTATTAGAGAAAATAGTTGTAATCTCATATCAGTCGTAGCATCAGATTGATGCACTTGTATTGTGTAGTTTTACAGTGTTGAGTAATTCCCGACTCACACATTAAAATAGTTATAATTGTTCTTTTGCTTGTTTATACAACAGTCTGCTTTGAAGTCTCAATATGTTTTTTAATTTTTAAAAATTTATCTTCAGCTGATACATGACACAAACATTATAATTAGATTAATGATCAATTTTGATACATGTATGTGTTATAGAATGTTTCAAGCAGGATAAGCATATTTACTTCTCAATATACATTGTTATTATGAACATATTAGAAATTATTTCTTTTAACTTTGAATCATATAGTACACTATTAACTGTAGTTACCATAGCATGTGATGACATAGTTAGATGTTCTTTAAACTCTTTCAAACACTCAGAAGTTGCTAGAAATTTTTGACCAAGATTATGTAACAAAATCTAATGTGTGGATCTGTTCTCATGCTAATACATGTTCAACTGAGATGTAGTTAATGAATTTTTTTACTCAATCTAAATTGTCATTGCTCCCTGGAAAATACTCTTCCAAATGTAGTTTTTGAAATAAGTCATTTAACAATAAAGTAATGTATATCAAAGTCATGAGTTTATCTTTTAGAAATTTAGTCCATCTCAAGGAAGTCAAGTTCATCTTGTTGGGAATAAGGTCAAGTATTAATTTCTACTTCATTAATCTATGCTTCATCTGCAGTTTTAAGTACCAAATATTCTGATCTGTCTTGCCAAACTGAGTTCATCTTATTAACATTCGGGGTAGAAAAACACTATGAAATTGAAAAAAGATTTGAAGCCATCTCCTGTATGTTGTTATCAGCATGTGAACTGGTACATGTTTCTTTTTATGTTTGTTTGTTTTTAGAGACAGGTTCTTATTGTGTAGTTCAGGCTGGCCTTGAGTTCACTCAAACTTGTGGCAGTCCTTCTGCCTCAACCTGTGGAGTGTTGAGATCACAGCAGTGCACCCCCACGCCCGCCCGGCCTGTTGCATTTTTCCTGAGTCATCATGCACCTAGGCCTTGACTGGTTTCCACCAGGTCATTGTCCTATTTGCTGTAGCTGAGTGGTAACTGAGTTAATTTTAGTGAGCTTACACATTTGGAAACTTCTTATACCATGTCTTTCTCAATAGTTGCAAAATATTTCAAAATATCAATCCAAAATTGTGGAATAAATTTTATTGTGTTGTGTTTTTTAGATAAACACAGGTTAAATTGTCAATATAAATGTATCACTTCCAATGTTTTAGCACATTAAGCTTAAGTGTGTAGTTTATACAGTGCCTCTTACTTAAACAAACTGCAAAGTTTCTTTATGAATACCTAATACTATTCTATAGTTTCAACTGCTCTTTAGAGGAAAGTCCCATGATTTCCAGAATTGTATTTTCAACTGTCTGTCCTATTGGAATCACCCTCAGAAAGTTAGTAGATGTATCTCTTGCTTCTTAACAATTCCTGCCTCTCATTACCATTAAATGCAAAGAGTAAATAAGCAAAGTCTTCAAATGTAAAGAATCAGGAGGTCATTCATATTAAAACTGTTGCTCCAGACTTGAGAGTAAGTTTTTACCTCAGCTAAAAACTCCTCATGAAAGCTATTTAAATTTTAAATAGCTTTTAAATTTTATTCACTAAGTGGATATTTTCTGAAAAAAATGAATACATCAATAAAGTAGTGGAAAGAGATGTATTAATGCATAGAAAGATACAGGCTAAAAGACGACATCCCAGAAGTACAAAAACAAGAGAAAAGTGAACCAGTATGAGTAATTTTCTTGTTGGGTTAACAAACAGAAGTAATGGTTTAGAACAAGAAGACAAGAAGGAAGACATGGCTCTGAGCCCTGCATGCCGAGTCTATCTCTGTCTCTTTGAGCCAATCACCAATTTCTTCTACTCTAAATGCAAACTGATCTTCCAGAGAGACAGAAGGTCTAAAGGCGTTGAAAGCAGAATCTATGGAAATCTTATGAAGTAATTACTGCTGCAATCTTTGGGGTCAAGAGTGAACTTGTCAATGTTCCTTTAGACTGAAGATTACAACTTAAAAAATGTTTAACTAAGGAAATACAATTTCTGGTTAGGTAAATAATGTCAGTTAAAAAGTATATTCCATTTACTACCATACTCTTCTCTCAATTTTATATACTGCAAGAATAGGTCACAAAACACATTTAGTGACAATGGAGGAACAATTGCTTTCCTGATAATTTGGATGTAATTGTGCCTGGGAAAGGAGAACTTACTTTGATGATAAAAAATTTACAACAGTCTTGCCTGAGAACCAGTGTAGACTGAAGGGCTCATCTCCAATAAAACCATAGATAGGCATACTGAATTGTTTCTAATTGTTGTCTTTAAGGAGAGAGAAACTAACATCATTGAGTGCTCACCAGGTAAAGTGGATGTTTTACATTTATTACAAAATATTTGTTTTATATATTACAATACTATGAGGGAAATCTGTGCTTTTCAGATGCAAATTCTGAGGATGTGAGAAATTTTGTTTTTGTAAATATTTTTAAAGATGGTAATCAAGCATTGAGTTGAGTTAATCTGCTATAGACTGGGGTGTGAAAACTCCTGTTACAGAGCCATGTTTAATAATGACTAAATATTTCTTTAATTTACAGAGGTGAAAGTATTTGAATAAATTGTGGTGTCAGTACTGAAGCCAATTCCATTGTATGCTAAAGACCATATTCTTTTGAGAGTAAATGTAGTCTTCATTTAAGGTGTGTATCATAAATTTGGAGCTGCTTGCAGTCTCGGTGGTAAAGGAACCTGTGCTATCTTTTGTCATAAATGTTCTCAGAATTTCATGTCATCCTGCTCTTCCCTACCTTGGAGTTCCTTTAATCGATTTTAAGTTTAAAATTATTTTTGAGAATTTTATTAATTAAATACCCACAGACACTGACTGCATGTATTTTTTTTTAACCAAGCACAGACTTAAGGATTAAAAACAACATTAGATAGATATCCTTGAAGGAGTTGTGGATAAATCCATATAAACTGGCTATTTGGGAGATTCCAAGATCATTCTTAAAGATCATTCTATAAGGACATAAGACTATTATTTGACATCTTTCTATAGCAAGTGAAGTCACCTTCACTTGAATTTGGCCAACGCACAAAGGTGGGTAGGGTGGTGGTATAAAGAGAAAGCTCCTGGTATGCTCTCTTTGGTGGTTTTTGGCATGGGGAACTGGAAACAAGCTTGCTAGAAGTAGGTATCTCATGTGATTGGTTAGAGGAACACACTTGACATCTCTGGTTTATCCTAAGTTGGAAGTAAGGGTAAAATTTAGGCAACCCAATAGTAATTAAGTCTTGAACATTTTGGACTAATTGATGCAAAAATTATGGACTAATTAACATAAAAACATATGAAACCCTTAACTTCAATGGATTGATTTATTTAGTCTTTGTGCTGGAGTTTGATTTTTCTGTATGGTCTGACTGTTGTCCACTTTTATATTCAGAGTCTTAGTTACATTAAAAACAACTTATATAATTTTTCTATTGAAAATTTCAGTCCACAATACAGTGGATCAGAGCAAGGGATACATTTTATAATACTAGGAAAGTCACAATGAGTTCACATTCACAGAATTCACTGTCTTACCATGTACCACACCACCCAGATAGCCCTCACAATGGCCTGTTAAAATCTCAATTAAGATTCTAGGTTGTAGACACTGGCATTACATAAGAAATAAAAAGGTGGTGTATGATACAGTACTGTGTCTACAGCACCTAAAATTCCTTTGCCTCGCCTTCCACTGCAGCACCACTTTATTATGCTCTCCATAATAAAGCAGTGATGCATGTGCCATGGCTTTTGGCTCTGCATTCTGCAGAACTGTCTAAGGCAGCAGGGCTACACGAACTATTCCTCAGTGTCCGTTTTGTGGAGTACAACTCACAGATTTGGGATAATTGAACAAAGACTAGATTTAGGGACCAATACACCATTTGGTTGAACTTGACAATGAATTTACAAAGTTAAGCATTAGGAAGGAATTTGAATACATGTGCATGCAGTCCAGGGGAGGTCATGATTCAATATATAATACAATGGACATCACCAGTGTATGAACTTTAACAGGCAATATCATGGGGATGGATTGTCTGGGGAGATAGTTTGGATTCATAAGATAAGCAGATCATTTGCAAAAATGGGAAGCCTCACATGTAATGTTTGAGATGAAGAAAGTGAAATCGTGCGGAAGCAAAGAAATAGCTGAGGTAAAAGAACAAATAAAGTGGTGAATTATGGAAGCCACGTGATTTCTAACCACATACTCAGCTACTGCTGAGTCAAGTAAAATAAAGACAAAAACATCACTCAGATGAAAGATTACAACAGTAGCAGGAGGAAAGAGTGATAGAGAAGTTATTACTGTGATATACAGAGTAAAATGGGCAGAAGACTTTTGGGCATTGGGAATGGCACAGAGGTAAGAAGCATGGGTGTATCTGTAAACTTCCAGCATTTTGATGGTCTTAAAATACAGAAATGAGACTGAGTGAAAGATGTACATGGACAAGAGTTTTGTCTATGACACTTCGCATTATTATGAAACATCTCATCATGTGAGGTATGGAAGTTTGTTTTACCCCAAAACATCTAGTGTAATGTTTTTTAATAACTTGTAGTTCCCTGATGACACAAAGAAATAAACCAATGAATTCCTGAAATTTGTTTGAAAATCTCCCCCCCGCTTCTTGTAGCTGAAAATCCCCCTCCCCAACCAGTATGTTAGTTGCCCAGGTGACAGTTCTTGTTGAAGTTATGGTTGCTTTAGGTTTTTAGAAATGGCTGCTTACTGTGATGCATGTTGTAAAAACCAATCAAAGACAGTCAAGTGCTTTACTTCTGTACGTTCTCTTTGCAGACCCCATAAAAACCTCCCTCCCTGAGATTTCAAGCCCTGATACTTTGGGAACCATCCCAATCATTGCCCATCAAAGTAAAATAAATCTGTCTCCAAATCCTAGGTGTCTTTCCACTCTCTCCTCCTCTTCCTCCTCCTCCTCCTCGTCTCTCTCTCTCTCTTCCTCTCTCTCTCTCTCTGTCTCTCTCCTTACTTTCCTCTTTTCCTCTCTTCTCTCCTTTCATCCAGGAGTTCAAAGATCTGAAAATAAAAGTAGCCATTTAGGTAGGGTACTTTTCAGAAGTTCTGTTTGCCAAAGATTCATTGCCTTAAGAAATGTTTTAAATTGCTGAACAAAAATACAAGACTGTAATTATAATCTCAAATATGTTCGTGCAGATCAGAAGTGTGGGAAACCATGCAACCTCTGATAGCGGCAAGATAATTACAAGCGGCATGCAGAATATAATTGTGGGTGTGAATGCCAAGAACCAAGAGAGGCATGAACAAGTAAGGGATCTAAAATGAAAATTAATTTGAAGGAGTCGAGGTACTTGAAATAGTAGGTAGGTAAAAGGATTTGGGTTCCCCTGGGGCAGTTTCTAGAATAGTGGTAAAGCATCAGTCTGGTGAATTATTAATTTGACTTTAAAACCATAGCTCTAAAATATTGATACAAATAAAAAGCAAACTGTTTTCTTAGGCTGGAGTGATCTATATGTTTCTAAACCTGCAGTTCGCATAGATAGCAAAAAATTAATAATTTGAAAATTATAATAAATACAAGTTTATATTTTATTAATGCACCTACTGCATCTTTTATTAGATTGCAGACATTTTCTATGTAATTTTAAATATTAAAATAAAAAAGCTATCTAGTGAACTATTTATTACTATGCAATTCAGAGACTAAGATTCTAAATTTGATTTCTGATTCTTTGTTTTGTCATTCTTTTTCACGTAGATCACTTGAACCACATTATAGTTTCTAAGATAGCCATTTTAATTAACTGAAAAAGGTAGGCTTAACGTTCTTTATAGCCTATCTCAATTCTCTATCAGTTCTATTCTGTTTCCCAATAGTTGACTAAACTTCTCCATTTCTAACATTTGCCCAGTGAATTTGTTTTTCTTTGATTCTTTGAACTTCTCTTCATTTCATGTACTATTGAAAGTGAAGTTCCCTTAGTTAACCTCGGACTCTAACTCTGCATCTTCCTGACTTCTAGGGAGGTGATGACTTCCATGGTTTCACATTCCCTTCTAAGGAGATGTGCCCTGCCTTTTCTTTCCCTCCCTCCCTTCTCTTTCTCTCCCTTTTTCCCTTCTTTCCTTCTTCCCTCTCTCTCTTCCTCTTCTTTCTTTCTTTCTTTCTCTTTCATTTTTCTTAAGATGCTACACATACCACATACAGCAGATTACTATGTCATGTAGACCAACAGGATTGACAGGAATAACCACAGAAAAACTAACTTTCAAGTAGACAATTTTGCAAACTGAAGTCCATTCATCTCATCTCATCCCTGTTACAGAGCTATTAGCCTTGTGTTGACAGATGAGTCATCACTCTTTTCTAAGCCTACATTCTGTAGACTGACACTGAACACATTTGATTAAGTGGTCTTCGACCTGGTGAGGGCCAGATGACAATAGCTTCTCAGGTCAGGAAACAATGCTAGCCTTACATAGCTGTTGAGGTCCTGGGTGCATCTTGATTTAGCGGGGTCACTTGTCTGCCAAACTTTTGTTAGCCAGTCAGTGAGGCAAAGAAGATTGACATCCATGTCACCAGGCAGGGCACAGCATTTTGTCTGACAACTGAAGAGAAAGAGAACCACAGGAATAATCAACACACTGAAGGCAGATTGAGGCCCCAAAGTTCCTCTGAGAGTCTACACACTCTTAGCAAATGAATAGAAGATTCCATGGCAGTTTGAGAGATCACAAAAGAAAGGGCTTTGTATGTCAGCATCTTTAATGGTCTTGCTTTTTGGAACAAGAAATTTCACATTTCCACTTTGCACTAGGAATAGAAAATTGTATGTGACCATAGGCACAGTTGTTAAAGTTCAAGCATGACTTTACATTTAATATATTTTCTTGTTCAGTAGGCAACCGTAGGGAGGATCAGAGTTTGTTCTGGTTTTTGATACATTCTTCTTGCTCAATTAAAAGTATTAAAAAGCATTATAGTGCACAAAAGATGCAATCAAGTTGGAGGAAGAACCTATGAACAGTTGCATAAGGCCAGGTGAGAGGATAGCTGTGATTGATATACCTGAAGGTTTTCTATTTGTTTCATGTTTGAAAGGCATTGAGAAGTGAGGGTGGAAAGTCAGTGACAAAGTCTTCCAGCAGGAGACTGGTATGTGACGGGTAGCTTAAGATCTTCCCAGTACAGATTACCCTGCTCTACATGGCTATTCCTTGGCTAACTGGCCACCACGGGAAAAGCAAGTGGAAGTACGTGACATCAGAAGAACACATTGCATAAATAAGAAGGATACTTGGGGAAGAATGTTTTAAAATGTTAATGAAAAGCCTGTGTTTGAAAAAAAATTTTTTTTTGCCAGTCGTGTTTTTAAATTTTGTTAGGTCATCATTGGCGGTGAAGCTTTGCATCTGCTGTGGCAAAGGATCTCAGAAATGAGTAACCAGTTGATGGTTGGATTATATAATGATTGAACTTGTAGACCAGGGAACTGAAATATTCCTATGACTTTTATTTTATGTTGTTATTTTGTTTTATTTTATTTTATTAAAATAGTGATGGTAAGCCGGGAGTGGTGGCGCACACCTTTAATCCCAGCACTCGGGAGGCTGAGGTAGGCGGAGCGTTGTGAGTTCGAGGCCGGCTTGGGCTACAACGTGAGTGCAAGGCCGGCCTGAGCTACATAGTGGGACCCTGCATCAAAAAACCAGGGCAGGGAGTTTGGCTCAGTGCCTTAAGCCCCTGCCCTGGCAGGCGCGAGGTTGTGAGTTCAATCCCCGGTGCCGCACAAAAAAAAAAAAAAAAAAAAAAAAAATAGTGATGGTAATGACCATCTCAAAAGGGAAGTAGCTGTGTTGGTTTCTTCGTCATCTCAAAAAAGCAGAGATTGGTTTTGAAACCGAATGAGAACTTGATCATCCCCAAGAGTTTTGCTGCTTTGTCTTGGGAGACTAGAAGATCCTCAACATCTTGGCTCCTCCCTGGCCCTCTTGAACACTGTGCATTTCTCCATCTCTCTCTCTTATATGAAAGTCTTGGGTAATCATTTTTTAATTTGAGAATTATTTGAAGAATTGTGTTTACAGTTTGAATAAACTTCTGCTTTCTTTTAATGCTTTGTGTTTGTTTTAGAGTCTGATTAGAATTTGGTAGATTTTAAAGTTTTAAGATTGTAAAGATAGCACATTTTCAAAACTATTTGTTGAATTTAAATAAATTTGCAGAAAATTTCATGTTGAATCCAACTAGCACAGGAGAGAGTAAATTAAATTTCTGTTATTGAGAAAGTGGGGATAGTTTTAAAAAATGTAAATTTTGTTTGTAAGATACTGATTTAATATTAAAAAATCAAGCAATTCTTTTTTTCTTTTTTTTTTTTTTGTCCCAGGGATCAAACTCATGACTAGGCAGGGATTTATGTTGCTAAGCTAAATCCCCAGTCCTAAACAATTCATTTTTAACTGACTTATTTTAACTGTAATAAAATACAATCAGTCTGCATGATGATATTGTAAAATATATAAAATAGTTTGTCAGAATCAGTGTGTTTTTGGCAGGATGACAGTAGCATCCTGTTAGAAGAGATAGCCCAAGAACTACTTGGTTCCTAAATATTTCCTCATTCTGTTCTTCAGGCTTAAAACACTGAATAGCTGGAAAATAAAAACAACATTTCTTGCATGATTGGTTTTTCTTTTTATAAACTTAGCAATGTGAACTGAAAAGAAGTGCACATTATTTGAATTCATGTTCTACACACTGCTGACATTTCTGATAAGAAAATAATGAGAGAATTGGCAGATGAAATTTTGACCCAGAAGAAAGGATAAAGAGACTCTGTAGGTGACAGAAGACAAATTACCTACTTCATAATTTCTCCCCTAAGTCCTAAATTCAGAAAGTGAAGTAACAAGACTTTAATGGAGTAATCATTCTCTTCTATATGAGATAAAATATTATAACCCATGAGGGGCCTTCTTAATCACTATCTGATATACTTTATGAAGTAAATCATCTAATCTCTCTCAAAAGGGTTAGAAGAAATGAAATAACCCTCAAAGTAGACTTTGAGATTAGTGGTCTTTTTTTAATTAAAAATGTCTTGTGGAGTGAGATTACATGAACTGCCTTCTCAATTAAAATGCACAAATATTGCTTTATTAGGTTATGAATAAGTTTAATACCCCATAAGCCACTGATTCATTGAGATCCATGGACTCTATTTGAATGTCTGAACTTCCAGTTTGCTAGTGGGAATCCCAGAACATGTCTGTCAGTGATTCACATCTCTGAAGGTTTGTAAGAACAAAGTCAATTCAAGGCAAGTCTTTGGAACCTATCATTTGATTTACTCTGTAGATCTAGGATTCCTTCCCTGGGATGGAAGGCTATGCTTTAGTAAGTTAGTCAACACTGTGAAATGGTGTAAAATGTTTTGTGTGCATACGCAAATGCTTGAGGTAGCTTCATAAATATCATCAGCTGCTTCTTACAATGATTCATAACTAAAAGAGTTAGAAGTATTACAATGGGGTTTTTCAACTTTAGCACTATTGACATTTGGGGCCAGATATTTTTTTATGATGGAAGTTGTCATTGTAATGCACCAAAATAGTCCTCAGACTTGGTTAAATGCTTTCCAGGAAAAATAGTCATCTCCAGACAGCACAGATATTACACAGAGGATTTTTTAAAACTAGCTTAATAAATTCTATTCCTACCACATCCCATGACACATATGATTCCAACAGACAGCTGTATTTACTTCTAAAATAAGTGTAGTAAAAAAGCAACCTATGCTGTTCTGCCTTAGAGTAGAAGAAAAGACAAATACAATTGTACTACCCGCCTAGGACAGCCCTGGATTATGAAGTGGTCAATTTTATGGTAAAACACCTGGCTTTTAGTATTTATCCCACCATTTTAAGCTATGTGACCAAGTGTCCTGTGTTATTCTTCTTACCCTCATCTACAACATGCTATAAATATTGACAAAATCTCTCATAAAGTGTTTGAGCAAGAGTACCATCAATATGAAAATGTTTCTCAAGTGAAGTGTGAGATGGTTTTATTAAAACACTGTGGAAAGTGGTAGAAAAACTTCTTCTTCCATAAACCTTAGTGGCAATGATTTCAGAGTGAAGTGTACCTACTTCTCAATGCACTCAAAATGATCTATTCACTGCTAAATGTATTCATTTTGTCTCATCTGTTAAATTTCTCTGTTGTGTGTGCTTTGCAATGCTAAATGGTGTTAAAACACTATCATAACCACATAAATTACAAGTAAAGTAAATTGCATCTTGGTGGTCAATCTCCTGGGTGTTTTAACAATAGAATCTTTAGTAAAATTTTGGAGACCTCCACTCTGGAAAGTAGTGTTTTGAACTTGAGGTTGTGAGCTTGTGGTTTGGGGAAGCACTTTTTTCTTTACATGACTACGAATCATTGCATTAACTGTTACATGATGAAACTGGGATAGCTCAGTGGCAGAGCATTTGCCTGGCAGGGTCAAGCCCGTGGGTTCAATTAGCCCTACCACAAAAAAAGAGAAACTGGAATGTTCTCAAGCTGATTGAGTATCAAAATCACTTGCAGAAATCTTTTAAAATTTGGCTAAGCATAGTTCTAAATGTGCTACGTCAAAAAATCTAGCATCTTCATGGATGACTCCAACATGCAAACAGACTGAGAATGGATTTAAATGCTTAGCAGTTAACAAGCTAGCTATTAACTGCTGTCTGTGAATATAGAAATCATGAATCAAGTCTTATAGGAAGATTTGCAGAGCAGAGCAAAGAGGAGTAGCTAAGAGAGTAGAAAGAATCAGTTTTTAAAAATGTTTCATCTGGGACAAACTATAACCTTAATATTTCTCTTTGTGTATGACTTTAATCCCTGTGCTGTAGAAAATTAACATCTATGTGATTTTTGCCCATGTGCTATGGATTTTGAATATTGGAGAATTTGAGAATGCTATGAATGATAGTGTCTATTTAGTTATTCCTCACAGCCTTTTGTCCTTTTTGAGAACTATTTTCTGGGTGCTGCAAAAGTTTTGTGGTTTGTGGCAGTTTCTGTGGTATTAAGGTTAAAGTTTAACAAAACAAGCAAATGAACAAACAAAAAGCAAAACAAAATAAAAAACAAAACAAAAAACAATAGATGACAGAGCTGGAAACCTGCAGAAAACAAGTCATCCTTTAATATTTGCAAAGGAGTTATCAAAAACTTTGGAAAATCTGTTTCTCTTCTTTCAGTCTTACTTCCATTTTATCATTTACAAAATAGATACTGTTATTTTCTTTTAAACCTCACAACATTTGTGTGTTTTTATGGATGTGAAACCTGTTGTCTTTTTAGATTCCTGCTTGTGGGAATAGATGAGTGGTGTCACCTTTGATATAAGAGCCAGATCGGTAACACTGAAAAAAGAGACTTGTTGAATAATTGCAATGAAAGGGTAGGATTTTTATACATTTTATAAAATAAAACAAAATTTTTTAAAAAACAGAGTAGGTTGGTGAGTTCTATATAATTTCTTTATTTTACAGATGAAAATAGTTGGCCCACAGATGTTTTTCCTGCATTATTTGAGAGTATCTTGTTTTATCTTTTAAAAAGGACTGTATAAGGGAGATGGTTGAAATAGATTGTAGAAATAACTAGCTTGTGGGATACACTCACAGAGATAAAGTAAATACAACATGTGGCTAACAAGGGATGAGAGGTATTATGGGTAAATTGTATGCCTCAAACTCATATGTTGGTGTCCTAACCCCCGGTGTCACAGAATGTGATTTTATTAGGAAATAGTGTTGCTGCAGAGGTAAGTCTTTATGGTGAAATCACGCTGGAATAAGTTGCACTCCTAATCCAATATGCCTTGGTGTCCACAGAAGGAGGGGAACCTTGGACAGAGACCTAGGCACAGGGAAAATGGCAAATGTAAATGAAGACAGGGATTGAGCAGATGTAGCAGAAGCCAAGCAATGCAAAAGATTCCCAGAAAACTGCCAGATGTTAAGAGAGACATGAAATAGATTCTGCTTCATCGCTAGTAGCAGGAACCAAGCCTGCTGACACATGGATTTCAAACTTGTAACTTCTATAACTTTGGAATAATAAATTTCTGTTGTTAAGCCACACGTGGCACTTTAGCTGACTCACACAGAAGGAGTCGGGCACTGAATATTCACAGAGCACTCAGGACAAATGGTCACGGTATGGAATTCAGGAAGTGTTTGCTCTCCTTAAGTGTATTAATTTATGGCATTTTTGCCCTCTTGATTTTTGTCGTGCGTTTAGAATTGACTCAATAAGCTGTGTGATTCCAACGTTTGGGTTTTGCTTGCAAGCTTTTCTGTTCCATGACAGATCGATTAGCTTGCCTGGTAGGGTATGTAGAGGCTTCCCATCTTATTAGCTCATTTTCCAGATTGACAAACTCTTTAGGGTCTAAAATCCAGCTTCATTTACACTCTTCAGTGTAATGAATGAGTGGATCTTTGGGAACACTGAGACCTTCTGGGGGCTTTTCTTTGTCAATGTAAACATCATCTACTCAGGTGTCAGAGTTTGGATTTTACTGATGATACAATCAGCATTTTTCATTATCACTACTGTAATTGTGTCTCATTTTTTTCTGGGTTGGGATTTTATTTAAAAACGTTAGAAGTGTGTTTGAAAGCATTGATTTGCTACCACGCAGCCTGATCCCTATCATCTTATGCAATAAAAATTAATTAAAATTTTATCTCGACTTCATTGTTATTGATAGTAAAAATAGAAATTGTTATTAAAATCTTAAAATGCAGTCCCCAAATAAGCCCCAAAATCATCAGAAAAAAGATTTTAAAAAATGTTAGGTACTTCATTTATACCAAGGAAACGTCTGGATAAACTGATTTTCAGGGCCTTCCTGACATTGTTGAATCTTTATGTTTGTAAACTAGCTTTTCATTATACCTAAAAATCCCCTCCAGCTTTCATCTTGTTTTGGTTTATATTTGCTTCTGCTCTTTTATGTTTAACTGCTTTCAGATGCCAAGAGGTATATCATTTTTTGGTTTGCTTACTATTTGTAATTGGGATTCTCTTGAGGCAAGGGTCAAATTACCTCACGGGTTTGGTCCTAGCAATTTACCTTTCCAGTGTTTGTTTCTTTCTGTGTAAGTAGGGATTTAACATTCAAGTGTACAATTTCAGAAAGGAGTAATGGAAATGAGCAGCCTGATTGCCATTGCACTGTGTATGATTAAATGGTAAAGTTAAATTTACCCTTCTCTAGTGATAACCGGCTCTTCTCTAGTGATAAGCAGCAATTGATTCATCCGTTTTCCTAAACAGTCTTTGTTTTGGCCAGGGGATATCTAGACTTGTGACTTTGTAGTTCAGTCATTTTGAAAAATAATTTTGCTAATCAACTCTTACTGGTTAAGCCAGACCCTGGGAAATCCTGTCTTTTGCTGTAGCACCTGTGTAGCCTTAGACCAGTTACTTAATCCTGTACACCCATAAGCCTCATCTCTTCAGTGAGGACCACAGGAACAGCCACATTATGGACATATTATGAGATTAAATGACGTAACACAAAACATTCTTAGCACAATGTCTGGCATGTTGAAAGGGTTTTTTACCTGCTAGTTGCTAATCTTTACTTCCTAAAACTCATTGAATTTATCATTTTATTTTCTTTTTAATGAGGAACTTGGATTAGAATGATGTAAGATATGGCCCATCCATAGAGACTCTCAACTATGTAGATAGGGAGAAACCCTTATGTCATAAGTTCATTAGCCAAAGATAAAGGTACGCAGTGGTACCCTGTCAGCCCCAAAGAGGAATATATACCCCAAGTGGCAAGCCAGGGAAGATTTCCTAGTTAATCATGAAAGCTAAGAAGGTTACCATCAGATGGTTAGGAGGAGACAAACTGAGCTATTGCAAAGCAATGTAACACCTTGCTGTATGCAAATTACAAAAGGCTACTGAATTCAGAGTTCAATACCAAAAAGGATGAATGTGAAATGAACTGAGAAGAATACTCTTCTAGAGATACCATCCCAAGGATCTTCTTGGCCATTAGTTTTTAGTCTTCATTCTTGGTCTTTATTCTTTGAGTGATCGAGATCAAGTGAAATATTTAAGCAGGGCTGAGTTATGGAGCTCTTGAAATGGTTCACAGAAGATAAATTTAATGAACCAACACAGAGAAAAAAGAGAAACAGTTGCAGTGATAACAACTATCTCAATTACGGCAGCATCAGCAAAAGTAGACTGGAAGAGCTGGATGAGAAAAATGTTTGGCAGGTAAAGTAGGCAGGAGTTGATGCTTGACTGAAGTGTAGGACCAAGAGACAGAAAAAATAGCATGAGACTAAATTCCTGAGTTGTGTAACAGTGTGATGGGAGCTGCTATCCACTGGCACAGAAAATACTGGAGCAGATGGAGAATCGAGGGGTGGAGTGGGGAGAGATGTGCAGCCCTGGAGTGTTGACCTGAACTCCTTTGATTATGAGACATCATCAGGAGATAAAGATCTGAGGACAAGAGTAGTACCAGAAGTCATCAAAAAAGAAGGATTCTTATACCCTGTGCCATTCATCCAAGAGGAAATAACATTTGAATTCAGATAAGTTTAAAACTCAAAGCAGGGACAGCTGTCCAGCCTTCTAGCAAAAAGAACTCTCATTTATGAATGACCTTATTTATTCTACACCCTTTGGCTAATTCTGTTCATTTTATGTATCCTAGTTTATCTACATGATCTCTACTATATTTGCTCATTTCTAGATTATCCTAGCTACCCTTAGTTTTGTTTATAATTTTCTCATTTTTATCTTGTGTGGAGAACTCACACAATTTCATCTAATTCCATAAACCATGCATTCAGCTAAACCCATCATATTTTTATAAGGTGTGTACTCTCTAACAGGATTGGCATAAAAAACAAAACATAAGCATTTTATTCTCTTATGAGAAACTTGCACATTTTCAATTATCTTTAATTATATTAAATCTCTCCTTTCTTTCCAATTTTTCCACAGACCATCACAAAAAGTTCAATCCGGTTGATCTCAGAGGTATTAATGGTCTTTTGCTGGCTGGCTGTGGGTTTTTAAGGAATTTAGAAAGTGAAGGTGGCAAGGGCTGCTGGTTGCTGTTCTCCATTCTCTTTCTCTGGTTCTCACTTTCTGGTGTTTTTGGAAGAGGGAGGAGAGGTTTGGAGGGGTAAGGATTATGGACAGAGCTGCTATCCTATTTTTATTTCTGACATCAGTGTCGATTTGTGGCACTCTGTACTCCGCTAATGTGGCACTGCTGTGGTGGGTATGGTTCTTTTGGAGTACTGTATCCTTTTGCCTTATTTTCCTTCATGGTACAAAGGGATTTTTCTTCATGTCCCCCTCTTTTGATGATAATTCGTATGGATCCATAGCAACATTGAGTTTCTCTTTTGTGCTTCTAATGTAGAAGTTGTGGGTCACTGGTTTCTCATTCCCAGGTTTACTTCACTATGATTTCTCCCTTGTCATCTGGTGTCAGCTACTGAGCAGCACTCTGTCTCTAGTAATTTACAGTCGCTTGTCCAGCACCTATCTTCCATTCATATGCACCTCCAACCTGAAGTGGCCATATGAGCTGTCCCCCAACAATTCTCCCACTGTCCTTTGCTTTGCTCTCAATAGCAGTTGTATGATAACCACATGAAGTTACTTATGGAGCACCTGGCTAGGGAAAAATAACAGGCTCTTCTTTCTGCTGCCTCAATTCTTTTCAAGTACTTATCTCAGAACTCACTGTTGAATTGGCATTTGAAGGGAAGCAATACCACATCACTGCACTTCACATGTAATGCTTTATTCAGGTCTTTGCTTTCCCATCTTACCTGAAAATCTATGACTTTCAGCATCCTTTCTTAGGCACTTA
The DNA here is from genome assembly GCA_004363535.1 of Dasyprocta punctata. Taxonomy (NCBI): domain Eukaryota; kingdom Metazoa; phylum Chordata; class Mammalia; order Rodentia; family Dasyproctidae; genus Dasyprocta; species Dasyprocta punctata. Next base: position 50,682 of record RJWM01006516.1, read on the forward strand.
TAGAAAGGATGGTGATACTGCAATTTCTACTGCCCTTTCAAACAGTCTTGGAAGGTGCCTGGCCCCAAGGTTGGTTTCTTTCTTTAGAACATAAGGTATTTTCTTTAGATGTACCTTTCTTTACCCTAAGCTTTGAATCCATGTCACAAGTCTGGGATAACAGGACCCACTCCATCCGATTATTCTCAGTTACCAAATTTAGCACTGGAGGAAAAACATTAGTGCGATCTGAAGAACTTTCATACAGAGGATACATTTTTAGCATTGTAAAAGATGCTATTGGCTTTTAGGAAATGACATCTACTTAACAAAGATTTCAGGTTAGGGAGCTCTGTGGATGAACAAGATTAGAAATAGACATTCTTCAGGGCAGCAGAAACTCACAAGAATTTTAGTGGCAGCATAACTAGGATAAGAGTTGGTTTGTTAAAGTTGGTTCATTACTCAGTTCTCTTGTGAACAAGTTAGTGTAGCTCCTTGTTCTTTGTGGTCCTTCCGTAGAGTGCGAGGGGTATGTTAGCATAGTCTTATAAATTATAATTCTGTGACTCAGATTCATGATTCTAGTAACTTTCTAAATGCAGTAGGAATGAGGAGGGTAGACTTTGTGAAAGTCTGCCTTGAATTGTATTTCTTCAGTGTCCTTTCATAGCATTTATCATTTTATGCACACTTGAAATTTAGGTGTTCTGGACTGGGTGTCATCAATCCCAAAGGACACCGAGACATTAGCAGGGCTGCAATGGCACTGTAGTCTGCACATAGGTGTGTTTCAAGTGCTAAGCAAGTTTCAAGTACTAAGCAAGCTTTGGCTTGTTAGATAAACAGGAAACAATAAAAATAACTGTTTCCAAAGGTCCAGTAATATCAAAGGAAAAAGAATATTAGGGCACTATCAGTTTTTATATCTGTATCTATAGTTAGGTCTGTATATCTATAACTAGTATCTATATATATATGCACATAGATATGTATCAGTTATTCTCTATCTGTTAATATTTATTCTTGATTAGGGATTCTAACCTTGTAAATAATTACTTTTACTGGTTTCATAAATTATATTCTTAAAGAAACATAAACTATATGCACCTATCTATCTACATATATATATATCTACCGTATCTCGAAAGTTGAGATGACTTAAGTAGCTGTCAAAGAAGATATATTTTTATCTTTATATCTATCTATAGATAACTATATGTAGAATTCTTGCATCACATATTATATATTTCATATCTTTATTATGTAGACATAATTTTTGATAATGTATTTTGACAAATATGGAAAAATAAGATAATTTGTGTCAAAAATTATGTTAGTCTAATTCACAAGAAAAACAAAGGTAGTTATAATATTTGCACCAATGAAGTATATCTCTATTTTGTACAAATACTAGCAAATGTATATCTGTGTATATTAATAATTCTTGGCCCATAAATTGGTAAATTTTTTTTTGGCTTTAGGAGTTGACAATAAGAAAGAAGAAGGGAGTTATTAAACACTGCTACTTAAATTACTATTTACTTAATTTTTTAGGAAAAAATTGACAAGAACATCAAAGAACATAACCATACCTTTGTACTTTGACCCAAAAATTCTTTTTCTAAAACATAACATCACTACATTAGTTATGGGATGAGAAAATATGTAGAAGGTCATTTACTTTAGTACTATTTGTAAGATAAATAATTGGGAAAAATTAAAAGATGTTTAGGTATATTTATATAATAGTATGCATAATCTGATTCCTATAATATAGAATATTTATTTGCATGAGTCAAATATTAGCACTATATTGTAATTAAATAAAATCTGTAAGATTTTTAACTGTATGATTCCAACCTAGTGTTAGAAACACCTAAATGTAGAAGGTTATTGTGTCTGCTAAGGAAGTAATGGAAAAATATAGACAAAAGCATGATAACTATCATCTGTCAGTGATAACATTTGGGTGATTTTTACTTTTATTCCTTTATTTGCTTTATTTTCCTAAGATTTCCACAACAAAATGCATACACCTTTTAAAGGAATGCATTTATATTGTGGAAAATATTTGTTTTATTTACATTACACTTTTATGGATGCCACTCTTTAGGAATGCAACTGAAAACTAGCAAGCTGTTTTACAATAGCCAAACATGGTAGAGAGAAAACATGTACACTATATCTTGTACTAAAATTTATAATGAAAATTGTATTAACCATATAATGACACCTTATTCATGCAGTTATTAGGAATTTAAAAAGTACTCTTACAGTCATAATTTTGTTTATTTTGCAATATGAACTCTTGAAAATGTATTTCTGTGTTATTAGGTCACCGGTAAGAGTCTAGGTGAATAAGTAACCTGCTCAGATACAGGAGTTGTGCATTATTGTTAGCCTTTTTGAAAGTTTATTTTAAGACTTAGGAGCATTTTCTATTTCTTAAATGATAGCATTTGAAAAAATCAGCCTTATAAACTCTATTTAAAAGATTCTGCTATCCACTAAACTGTGATGGCTTTGATTGTATTTGGGTGGCATTATTTGGGTATTTCCAGGTGGTATAACTCAGAGTTTCTCTATACTGGTTCAACCTTTCACAAATTTCTGGAAGTTGGAAGTGGCAGGATATGCATTTTCCCAGGCAGGCGCTGTGCAGCTGAGCTATATCCCAGGCCCTGTGTTCTGCTTCTTATGTTCTCAGTTCACCACAAAACAAAGATCTTGGTATATAGTTACTGTTATGAGTACACGCTTACTTCTATGGTTAAAACTCTTAAAATCCAGTACATATCAATAAATAGCACAAGGACCTACAGTGAGTCATCCCTAGACAAACAAATATGAGACAAAACTCACAACACATATGAGATAAAATTCACGGATGATTTATTGGGTGAGACAAATAATTTAAAGGGATAAAATGGATTACATCAGTAAGACTTGGCCATGATGTAATTAATTATATTAACATATTTAAAAATGAGGTTTTAAAATTAATTGAATCAGGGGAAAATATATAGAAACAGTGGTTACCCACAGATTGACCAAGACACAGCCATTGAAATTCTACTTCTAGTTTCCCATCTCATTTACAATACCACTCTGGAGATGAGGTAGATGCATGACCCACTTTATCCTCCTGTCACTAAGGATCTCCTTCCTCTAATTGCCTTTTTCCTGATATGAGGCTTAAAGCAAAATTTAAATATGAATTGGCTCTGATATAGGCCTGATTGTAAAAAGATAATGTGTTAGTTATGATCTCAGGTGCTCCAGTCCTTATGACCCTTGTTTCTTTTATGCTTTATAATCAGGCATGTTAATGCCAAAATGGAATGGACCACGTGAGCCAAATCAGGCTTCAAAGCTAGAAGTTAAGAGGCAGGTTCAGACTACAGTGACTTGGTTAACACAATCATATCTTCCCAGCATTGTCAACCTGAGACACCTTCAGGATAAACTTTCTGCAAGTGGGGTATATTCTGTGTGTATGTTTATTTGAACATGTGAGAATTTAACATTTAATTTATTTGGCAATATATTCACAGTAAACATGAGAAAAAGCATGCTCTTTCTAGGCATTGATCTCTGGAATTGTTAAAACTTCCCTTCTAGGTGTTAATAAAAAATGAATTTAAGTGGTACTGAATGGAAACTATAAATAAAAGTTATAAAGGTGAAAAATATGTTTGCATATCTTCATATGTATACATACATACACACATGTCTATGCATGTGTGTGTCTCCTAATTAACAATTTCATTGTCACCTTTTTTTGGAAGCAAAGAATGAAAAGTATTTTATCCAAAATTATGGAAGACAACTCATCAAAAACACTAAATTTTATTTTATTGTGATAAAACATTAAAATAGAATCTACTGAAACAAATTGCTAAGCATTCATTATGGCTGACTATAGATATTGTAGAGCATCTCTCTAGAGCTTATTCATTCTACTTAATTGAAAGTTTATGTCCATTGATTAGTTAATTTCTCATATCCCTATTCCTTTTGCCCCTGGCAACCACCATGCTATTCTTCGATTCTGTGATTTGTTTTGGATAAATCCTAAAAGTGGAATCATAATGTTTGTCTTCCTATGACTTTATTTTACTTAGCATAATGTCTTCAAGGTTCCTGTATGTTGTTTCACATTATAGAATTATCTTTTTAGAAAGATTTTGTAGTATTTAATTATACATGTATATATATATATTCTGTTTTACTATTGTGTCTATGTTTATTCATCTGGTGATGTACATATACAGTGGTTCATTTTTATATCTGGATTATTTTGAATAGTGCTGTAATTAATATGAAAATGTTGGTGTATCTCTGACTTTCTGATCTGAAGACTTTATAAAAGAATAAATATCCAGAGGCAGATGAATATATCTGGATTATTTTGAATAGTGCTGTAATGAATATGAAAATGTTGGTGTATCTCTGACTTTATGATCTGAAGACTTTATAAGAGAATAAATATCCAGAGGCAGAACTCCTGGATCAGATAGTAGTTTTACTTTTAAAGTAACCTCCATGCTGTTTTTCATAGTGGCTGCACCATTTTGCACTCCCACAAACAAAGAATAAAGGCTTCCTATCTTTGTTATTTTGTTATTAGTAGCCATTCCATCAAATGTGAAGTGATGTACCATGTGATTTTGATTTGCATTTCCCTCATGGCCAGTAATGCTGAATAGTCTTAAGTTTTTTTCATTATTTGTACATCTTGGAGAAACATCAATTTTAGTACTTAGATCATTTTAATTGTATTATTATTTTTTCTTCTGAGTTGTTGGAGAGCCTTACATATTTTGGGTGTGGACATGTGGTTTGCAAATATTTTTTTCCATTTTGGGTATTTTATTTGCTCTCTATTGATAGTTTTCTTTATGGTGCAGAAACTTTTTAACTTACTGTAGTCTCACCTGATCACGTTTGTTTTTCTTGCTTGTACTCTTGGTATTGTATCCTTAGACTCACTCTCAAAACCACCGACAAGAAGATTCCCCTCCCCGTCTTTTCTTCTAGGGGTTCATAGTGGCAGATCTCAGTTTTAGGGTTTTAACCCACTTTACAATGATCTTTTTGTGTGTGTATGTAATAGTTCAGTTTTCTTTTGCGGGTCAATATCCAGTTTTCCGACAGCATTCATCAAAGAGACTTTCCTTTCTTTGTCATCTGTTCCTGGAACTCTTGTAAAAGATCAGTTGACTTTACCTGGGTAGATTCATTTTAGGTCTGTCTAGTCTGTTTCCTTGATCTATACATGTGTCTACACACAAGTACCATACAGATTTTATTATGTTATTTTTTTGTTATATTTTGAAATCAGGAAGTGTGATGGCACCAGCTTTGTTCTTTCTTAAAACTGCTTTCTTTGGTTCTGAGCCATAGAACAGTTTCACTCCTTTCTGCCCTATTTGGGTATCTTCTATTTATTTGTGTCTAATTGCTATGACTAGGATTTTCATGGTCTTTCATGATTTTATATTGGATGTAGAGTTTTTTTTACACCTGTGAAAATTATGTCTTCCAACCTGTCAGTAAATGATGTCTTTCCACTTGTTTGAGTCTTCAACTCTTCAATCAATTTTGTAGTTTTCAGGGTGACTATATCTACTTAGCTAAATTTATTCCTAAGTATTTTTTCTAATTATTTTTTGGTGTTGTTATGTCAGATTAAGTGAGCAGTAGGCCATTAGCCTGTGGTTTTCAGATTTCTGACATAAGAAACTGTAACCTTCCTTAGTATGCAAACAAATTGAACCTAAGTTAACAGTATCATAAGCAGCTGAATTTCAGTAACCATTAACAGCGAGGTTTCAACATATCACAGGTGGCCAGCTCATCACACCATGCCCAAGCAATGCAAATGTTTGATTACATCAGGTCCAAACAAGGTAGGCACATAACTTTAGCCAACCATTATTCCTTACTCTGTTTCTGTGTCCAGCATATGATTCCTTGCTGATCATTCTGCCATGTGACGTTTTCATCATCTTTTCCAGTTCTGAATGCTGCCAGGTTTATGAATCACTTTTTGCTCTAATATACTCTGCTCAGTTTAATTTGTCAAATGTTTTTGCTTTAATAGTTGTAAATGGCTTTGTTTCCTAATTTCCTTTTTGGCCCTCATGTTGTGTGTAGAAATGCACCTGTGTTTAAAGAATTTATTTTCATATCCTGCAGTTTTACTGAATTCATTTATTCTGACAGTCTTTATTTTTTAATAGCATCTTTATGGTTTTCTATGTATAAGATCATGTCATTTACAAACAAGGACAATTTCTCTCTTTCCTTTCTGATCTGGGAGTTGTCTATTACTTGTCTAATTCCTCTGTGACTTTCAGTGTCACACTAAAGTGCTGAGACCGGGCACCCTTGTCTTGTTCTTGAGCTCAAAGCCTTTCAGATTTTCACTCTTATGATATTAGCTGTGGGCTTTTTATGTATGAGTTATTATCTTCAGATACTCTCCTCCTATTCCTAGTTCCTTGGGAGTTTTATGATGAAACTGTGTTGAATTTTGAGAATTTTTCTGTACTTGTTGAGATGATAATGTGATTCTTAATCCTAGATTTTATTAATGTGGTATATTATGTTTACAGATTTTTAAATTTTGAACTATTTCTGCCATCCAAGGATAAATCTCATTTGCTATATAATCTTTTAATATGCTGTTGGATTTGAGTTTCCTTCAAGCTGTTGAGTATGTTTACATTTATATTCACCAAAATGCCTTAATATTTTCTTTTCATGCATGCTTTTATCTGGTTTTGGTATCAGAATAATGCTGGCCACATAATATGAATTGGGAAGTATTTCTTCTTCATTAAGATTTTGAAGGATTTAAGAAGAACTGACATTAATTATTCTTTAATTATTTGGGAGATATTAGCAGTAAAGCAGTCTGGTCTTCTGCTTTTTGAGTTCAGAAATTTAATTGTCCATTCAATTTCCACATTTACTGGTGTGTTAAGACTTTCTTTTTCTTCATGAGTTTGTCTTGATAGTTTGTATATTTTTAGGAATTTATCCATTTCTTCTAGGATATTCAGTTTGTTGACATATGATTAATTGTAAAAATCTCATGGTGCTTTTGATATCTGTGGTATCATTTGTAATCACTCCTATCATATTTCTGATTTTTTTGCATTTTATTTCTTTTTGTTAATTAGTTTAACTAAGGATTTGTTAATTTTATTTATTTATATATTTATTTATTTATTGATACCAGGGATTGAACTCCTGACCTCATTCTTGCCAGGCAGGTGCTATGCCTCTAAGCTATATTCCCAGTCCTTGTTTATTTTCTTAAAAAAAAAAAAAAAACAACTTAGATTTTCTCATTTTTTGTATGGTTTTTCTATTCTACTTATCTGTGCTGTAAGCTTTTTCTTTCCTTCTACTAACTTTGAACTTTGTTCTTTTTTTTTTTAGATCATTTAAGCATAAATTTAAAAAATCATCCTTTTTAATGTAGGCATTTATCACTGCAAACTTCCCTAGTAATACTGTTCTTGTGTGGTTTGTTGTTATTTTTGCTTCTTTCAAGATATTGTCTAAGCACACAGAATTTGAAAGTAAAATATGCGTTCATGCTTATCTGTCTTGGTTGTTTTCAGCATTCCTAACTGCAGTCAGTCATGTCTCTTTTATGTTTCCCCTCCTCAGCCAAAAGGAGTCAGCTTGGCCATTGCTTTCTGATGTTGTAAGAAGGAAAGGGGCTGACTTGCATTATAGTTTGTTCTTCATGCTAAGAAACATCTGCGTTTTTCTCTTTGACTTTTCTATTACAACATCCTTCTATGGTCCTGTGCACACTTGATTTTCCAAGAATAAAATTTATTACAAGTGGAAAGTGTTTGTCGTTGCCTTCACTTGTTCATTCAGAACTATAAAAATTTACTGAGTAATATCAGGCAGCACCAGCTATTGTTCTCCCTACTGGGGATCTAACTACAAAGAAAGAGTCTCAAATGTCTTCTTATGGAGCTTTGTTCAAGTAGAGGAGATAGACAATAAGAATATTCAGTAAAATACCTAAGACAATTTATAAGTAATAAGAAGAAAAATAAATCAGGGGATGAAGAATTAAATTCTACATTTGATATATCATAGCCTGGGATGGCCTCACTAAAAATGTGAAATTTAAACCAAGACCATGTGGTACAAGTCATAAGAGCATGTATATTAAAATTTATTTCTTAAGTGTTTAATAAATGCCTACTATATGCAAGACATGTTATTGTAAACTATGTATAGCAGACACTGTCCCCCTTGAGCTTGAAATTTAGATTTTAATTCCTAAGACATTAGCCTTGTATGTCCTAGATTCTGTGATTGACTTAGGGAACTGAGAATCTATAGTCCTATTCGGTTTTGGAACTACCCAAAATATATTTAAAGAGAAAACAAAATTAGAATTGAATGAATATAGATTTAACTGGTTTAACTGTAGCTTATGCTCTAAAATCAAAGTCCAACAGCAGTAGCCTTGGCATTTCTACCAGCTCTGCCTTTGACCAGGTATGTGCTGTGAAAATACACCAAGTCACTCCAGGATACTGACTAGGTTAGGATTTACGATCCATTAAATAAATCTAATGGTCTGTGGTAATAAAGTGGGTAACAGAAAGTGGAAAATGTTTCACTTTTCCCATTAAAAAGTTATTTAACGTTGCATCATTATTAGGAAGTTTTGCTATTGTTGGTGCTGTGATGATGAATTCAATCAGGGCTGGTGATCATATACACGCCAGTACTACAGTGATAATGATAATACCATTGTCACATTTTGGTGACTGAAAGCATCATTGTGAATCTTCAGCAACTTTTTTTTTTTAAATCCCAAGATTTTTGGGAAATACTTAATGTTCCATTAGTTGACTTCAGTTATTTGCTTTGTGCGATTTGGGAAGAGTTTGGCCAGTAGTTACTTGAGACTGGGCAGGAAGCACCTGGTTGTTGTGTATGTCAGTGAAAGTAGAAAAGCAGAATGCCTAATATTAACTCATTTCAAGTTTGCAAGAAGTCTTTAAAATCTTTGCTCTTGATTTTACAAAACACAGTTTTCTCTTTTGCAAGGCCAATTTTTCTGTGTTTAGTGGCTATAAATAAAATGTACTATGTTTCCTTTAAAATAATTATCATAGCTTAAATGACTCTTCCTAAGAACATACAACCAAGGCAAAGCTTCTATTTTTGAGCACCTACTTGGGGAAAGTTTTATTCCAAGGAGGTAATGGAGGGGTCAACAAGACACCTTGTTCCACCTATCAGCAGGGATTCATACACGGATTGCTCCTTCATTCTCCGAGTTGTTTTATTGCCTTCTCTTCTAGGCTACAGTTTATCTAGGTTCCCTTTCTTTTTCATTGTCTATTTCTTCCCATTGTACAGGAATCTCCTTTGCTGGTTCCTCATTTCCCTAAGCTTTAATTACCGAAATATCCCCAGTCTTCAGACTGACTTTCTTTTCTCCTGTCATGAATGTCCTCAGGTGTCAATTTTTTTCCCCATTTAAAAAAATACCTTCTAAAGTACTGACCTCTTTCCCCAAATTTCAGGTGTACATGTCTAGCTCAATATTTTAATACGAGGGCTTAACAACTCTCTCAAATTAAACAACTTCAACACCAAATTCCTTGGTTTACTTCCAAGACCTGTTCCAGCCAGTCTTCTCATTCCCTTTACAGTGACTCAAATCCCTATTTTTCCTGTTGCTCAGGTACAAGAAAAAACGTCCTGGTTCTGCTCTTCACCTCATGGTCCACAATTCATTTCCAGTCAATTGGTAACTCCTATCAAGATTTAAGGATTTTTTTTTCTCTGATGCTTTTCATGGGGAAATTTACAAGACTAAAAGGGACATCTACTATTAGTGAGGAAGATGACCATTCTCCCTACTGTATTTACCCACATACTGCCTTTCACATATTCACATTCAGATGACTTCTTTTGACTTTAATCTGTTATGGTTGATACATTGTATCAATTTGAGGAGTTGAGAAGTTTAACTGAGAGACTCAGCAGGGAGCCAGCGTTCTTACTTTGTAAATAGCCTCATCCTGTGCAAAGGAGGCAAAGAGATTTTATGAGTGCTACACCTGCCCTGGGGTGGAGGGACTGGCCTGCACACAGTACAAGGGAGGAGAAGAGGCTTGTTTTTCCCCTTTTTGCTCTGCCTGCTGCCTTGAAGTGTTGTCCCAGTGTCATGCCACCCAGCCTTGGAACCAGCTGATTACGGACTGAAACCTCCAAAACTGTAATGTAAATAAACCTTTCCTTCCTTCATTCTGGGTGTCAGATATTTTGTCCCAAGAGAAAAGTAAAAGTAACCAAGACAATGTTTATCAACATCCATCCATCACCTCTGCTAGAGAATTATTACAATGAAGCAGAGCTCATACTTTAACTAAGATCTCATAACTTCTAATTCAGGTCTCATTTGAAGCCACAGGAGAAGATGAGACCCAGCTCACACGAGGCCTTCTCACATGGGTTCTTCTGAAAAGCATGAGGACAGAGAGTCCTAAAAGACTCACCATATCCCGCTCTAATGTCTTTATGCAAAGACTTCTCAGAGATTTCAAAAGAGTTGCAACATAATAAGATAAGACACAAAAAATACTTTTGTTTTTATGCCAGAGAGATGATCACTATTTTTAGGTCACCAATGTTATACATATTTAAGTAGTCTCAGAAGTCAGAACACAGACTGCATTGCTTGGGACTTTGTGTTCCTAAGAATTCATTTGAAGCAAACTCTACTGGGGAGGAAAATTTAGGAAGACAAAGATTAGAATAGGAATGGAGGAAATCCTCCTCTCTGCCACATAGACACAAATAGAAGAACCCAGGCAGCTGAAGCATTTGGGGAATTCAGCTGCTCGGGATTATGAGCATTAAAACCCACTCGCCTCAATCACTTCCGCCCCCTCATAAGCACAGAAAATCTAGCACTTAAGATATTTACTGCAGCTGTGGAAATGTACAGCTACTAGAGAAAAAGTAGAGAAACAGGAGCAGTTGCATATTTCATTCCTACTTGCCAATAATTTATTTCTTTTATAAAAATATTAAAAATACCTCACCACAATATTCAGCTGCATAAGCCCTACTGATATAAAGATACTTTAGGAATTAAGGTTTTCATATAACTGTGGCTACGCTTTTATGACAAGGGTTTGCCTATATGGGATTTTAAATTCTTTAATAATTCCATTACCTGACTATTATTGCTTGTCCCCCATTATCTCAAAGTCATCATTATGCTGGGGTAGAATGGTGTCTGGGAAAGTGTCTGATTCTACTGGACTTGGATTTGACAAACAGAGTAGAGAGAGAGTAGAAAGGTAAAAATATAGGCCAAGGTGAAATATAGCACAGGCCCAAGAAAAGAGGTGCTATGTTGGTCAAAAGTAATTTTTATTAATACTTGAGGTACTTCATATCTTTCCTCATATTTTACTGGCTGGATTGATTATGTTTTTAGCAAGTCATATAAATATAGTCATGGTGTAAAAATGGTAATATAGGCAGAAAAATCTACATTCTAACAATGATTCCTTTGTTTTGTAATTCTAACCTGAAATTTTTTTAACCTCTATAGATATTAAAGTCTTATTGGTGTACTAGAAAGAAATTGGCACTTGTGGAATTTCTATTATGTGTCATTCTATGCATTTGACTATTTCTACAATCATAGCCTAATTTAATCCTCATAGGCCTATGTGAGGTAAATTCTTATAACCCTCTTTTTATAGTTGAAAAAATTGATTTTCTGAGTGTCTACAATTTTACAGCTAGTAAGAGGCAATGCCAAACTCTTGTACAGACAGCACTGCTTGGGTAAAGGAGGTGGCAAGAAATCTGAGGAAGAAGGGAAATTACAAAGCCCCATTGACAGCCTTATATTTTAGGAGATATCTTAAGACTTTTTTCTTTGTTTTTACAGCAAAATTTCTAAGACTATAGTGTAGAAGATGACTGTTTTCCCTATTATATTTATCTACATATTGCCTTTGACATATACTTTTTAACTATATATGTAAAATATATATATATATATACATATTTATGTGTATACATGTGCACATACACACATATTTATATATGTGTATGATTGTAGTCACTTTCTCATTTTAAGACACAATACCCAAAACCCACAACCCAGAGGAGGCTTATTTTGGCTCACATTTTCAGTCCATGGTCTGCTGGCTCCAAGACAAGAAGATTATGATTGAAGGGCCCAGGGGAGGAAAGTTGTTCATAGTGCACCAGAATCAGAAAAAGAGGGGAGGAGCCAGGGAAGGAGATGCACTCTTTCAGGTCATGGAACCATTTACCCACCTTCAAGCAGACCCCGCCTCCTAAAAGTAAGCGGTAGCTCCCCCACAATCCAATCCTCTCTCCAAAGCCTTACTCTGAACACACAAGGCTTTGGGGGGAATAGTCTCAATCCAAAACAAAGCATTCCACTTCTGGTGGCACTAATCTCTGCAATTCCTCTAAAAATGAGATTCCTTATGTGGCACTGTTCCCTGAGGTGATCAGCTTGTGACTTGGTGGCAAGTTGATTACATTGGACCACTCCAATCATGGAAATAGCAGCACTTTCTTCTTACTTGAGTAGATATTTGTGCTGGGTATTGATTTGCCTTCCCTGCACACAGTGCTTCTGCCAAAAGTACCATCCATGGACTTACAGAATGGCTCATCCACCATCATGGTATTCCACCAAGAAATGCACTTTATGGCCAAAGTAGTGGGGGTAATTGGCTCATGCTCATGGAACTCTCCGGTCTTATGATGTTCCCCACCATCCAGAGTCGAATGGATTGATAGAAAAGTGAAATGGCCCTTTGGAGATGCAATTAGAGCACCAGCACCACAATCTGCAGAATGAGGGTGGAATTCTTCATAAGGCAGGCTCTAATATACAGAACTGCTTCTCCCGTAGTGAAAGACTTATGGGTACAGGAATCAAGCAGAAGTGGGAATGATACCACTCATCATTACTCCTTGTGACCGGTTAGCAAAATTTTCACTTCTTGTCCCCATGACCCTATGCCCTTCTGGCCTAGAAGTCTTAGTTCCAGAGAGGGTAAAGATTGTATCAGAAAGCACAACAATGATTCAGTTGAACTGAAAGCTAATACCCCGCCCCCCTCCAGTCATTTTGGGCTCTTTGTGCCTCGGAGTAAACAAACTGAAAAGGGAGTTATGGTGTGTTAGGAGTGGTTGATTTAGGCTGCCAAGGGGAAATTGGGCTATTTCTCCACAGTGAAAGCAAGGAAGACTACACTTGGAGTGCGAGAGATCTCTTAGGATATCTAGTAGTACCATGCCATGTTATTAAATTCAGTGGAAAACTAAAACCCAATCCAGGCAGGATGAAAAATCAGCCAAAATCTTCAGAAATAAAGGTATGCCTCCCCACCAGGTAAAGAACCAAGACCTGCTGAGGTGCTTGCTGAAGTCAAATAGAATATAGAATGGGTAAAAAAAGAACATAGTTACATATACTAGTTAAGACCATGTAACCAGTTTACAGAAATGAAGAATAGTTGCCATGGGTATTTCCTATTTTGTTAATGTGCTTGATACATGGACACACTTAAGCAGTCATCTTTACTTTCTTTCTTTATAACATAATGCTGAATTAATATCAGTTATTAAGTGTTGTTAAGCCTATATTATAATGCGGATTACATCTACAACCTATTTTATAATAGAATGCCAGAAGAAGAGCAAGCATAATCCAAAGAAAAACTTTGTACTTTGTTTTGGGGAGGGAATGAGTGCATTTCTGTCTATACAGAGGATAACTGTATCATGTTTTATAATTATGAACTTGTTGTTTTATTTGGAGATTAGATATGGTTTTGTTATAGTCTGTAACAAAAATTGCGTCGTTTTACTGTTCTGTATGCGCCGTTTGCCTTAGAGAATCTCTTTTGTAAGCTACTACCTCCCTAAAAGTCCCTGTTTCCCGTAGCCCTCTCACTCCCAACGCTCCAAGGAGCAGGCAATTACAATTACAAAGTTACTGATTGCTCAGGGACATGTTAGGATTGACCAAAGAACTGGGTCATGAGATAACAACCATCCAGCCTCGTACCCAAAGAATATATTAAGCAAATCACCCTGTAGGTCCAGCCCCCAAACCTCCCTCCTGAAATACTACCCCAAAGAATGTAACCGATCGTTTAAACTAACCAATGTAATTTACTTTTTGTAACCGCGCTTACTAACCCCACCTTCCTTTGTCCTAATGCTATATAAGCCCCTCCAGGCCACCACGCGGTGTACAGTCTCGGATCGGTTCTGTGTGAGACTGTGCCGCTGGGCCTGGCAATAAACGCTCCATTTAAACTCTTCGGGTGCTCCGCGAGTTTTATTCATCCCGGGGGTCACTTACTCATTTCAGGTTTAAGGAGATCTGTCTGGTTGACAAATTGACAAGAGTGGATGGAATCATTAATTGTGATGTGTTAAGAACTACTTAAAAGCTTAGTAAAGTTCTGGTACGTCTGTGGATGATTCACGTATAGGTCCCATATGAAGGCAGGAAGACTCACCCTGGTAAGGGTGGCACTGAACAATAGGCTTCTTGCCATGATAGAATAAAAAGGGAAAGAAGGAAGTCTTCCTTTTTTTTGTAGAGGCTTGGTCCTCACCATTACCTTTTGACACTGATCTCCAGTTCTTTCAGACTTCTAGTGCAGACCCTTTAACTTTCCAATGCAGACTCTTGGGCTTTCCAATAGACTCATGCTGGTAACTCTGCAGTGAGCTTCCAGGCCTTGCTGTTTCACTACTACTAGATTCTCCAGCTCTTCAGTATGCAGATGGTTATTCTGGATTTTTTCATCTATGAACCAGTAGACAATCATTAAGACTCTTCTGATTTTTCTCCTACAAACCTACCTCATACATTGCTTGTATAGTCATGCATATATTTTATATTGAATCTATTCCTCTAGGGAATCTTAACACACACACATACACACACACACACTCACACACAGATTGGGTCAAGATAGATTCTGGTAGAAAGATGAATCATTGGATTTGGGCCCAACAACCATATAAAACTTTAAATTATTTCATTTTTTCTCTTTCTTTTGAGGTTCTTCAGTGACGTAAGTGATTAGTGCAGAGATTTTCCTTTGCACTGCTGTTTTTCATGTATTACGTCTTTTTATTTGTCATCTATTCCAAATGAGCTGCCAATTTATATAGATATGATATACGTGCTTTCTTTGTATTTGTGCAGTCAGTTATAACTATTGGAATGATTATCTACAGAGAGTACCCAGGCAGGGTGGTTGTAGGAGATGGAGGTGTGGCAATCTCTGGGTACGTCGGTTCTGCTTTATAGCTCTGCAGTTGCAATGCTACCCTCTAATGGCACACTGAGGCACATCCCAGGATATCTCAGATGATCCTTGATAATCTTGTAGAGGAAATATCTAAAAACAAAATTAGCACAATCATTCATTTAGTTATTTCTTAAGAAAAAATCTCATCTGAATATTTCTCCAAAATGTATATAATATATATATATACATATATATATTTGTCCTAATATATATATATATATATATATATATATATATATATACTTGTCCTTAGTCTGCTATATATTTACATAAAAGCTACTTGAGAGGATTTTTGGCAAATAAAGAGATTAGTCATTATTAAAATGAAACAAAGAAAACTTGGCATATTAGAAAATTTCTGAAATCTTGGCAAGATATTATGTTTTCTGAATAAGTACTTATTCTTTGCAACACGTTTGGATTCAACCGAATATAGAAATGTGAAAAATACGAACTTGCAATCATTTTAAGTAGCAATCCATATTTGAAACTTCTTAATATAAATGACAGACAATTAGACTTGCTTTGCATAAACTTGAACATAAAGTGGAAACCAACTGATTCTTTGAAGGTTGAGAATAAAGAAAGTTGTGGTAATCTTTTTGCTTCATGCATTGGTTCTTTGGAGTGGGAAAGACAATTGATGGAAAATTGGAAAGACAAATGTTCATATTTACAATTGTCATAAGATTATATGAATACTTATTCATACAAAAAAAAAGAATGTTTAAAAAGGAAACATCTTGTTAATTACTATATGGTTCACATCTTTCAATACAAATCAGAAAACAAGTGTTCAAAGAGTATTCCAATAAAATACTCTCTAATATTCAAATGGAGTTTTCTGATGTTTTATGCTACCTACATATATACCGTATTTCTGCAGAGTATAATAGTATAGTACAGTACTCTGTACCTTATATTTTTATAGTCTGCCTCAAAAAGTCACATAGAGAATCAATCTTTTCTTTCTGTAGATATCAGAATGCAATCTATAAGGATCTATTTATTTGGCTTCAGACATGTATGATCCTTTCTTATTAATGATGTCATGAGTCATCAAGATGCCTTTCCAGTATTTGTTTCTTGGATATTGTACTTCACTGTTAATTTTTTTTTACTTTAGGTCATGTCTTCCCAAGATAATTTCAGCTTTAAAGTTTCCCTTGATATGAGAAGGAAACTGTGGGTACCCAGAATTCACACACACACACACACACACACACACACACACACACAGAGTCACAAACTTTAGAAATCTTTCAGTTTCAAAATTTCTAATAGTTCCTTGACTATAAGAAATTTTTAACATAAGAATAGGTTACCTTTGCAAAATATCTTTCTAAGTTACATCTTTCAAATAACAGTTCTTTTGCATTTATGCATTAACATAGAAACATTTCTCTAGACCCTACAAATTACCAGTGATACTATAAATAGATTTAAGCCTTGAAAGAGTTTGGAATATTGTTGGGGTGAAGGTTGGCTAAACAAATACGGGCATTGATAGTGAGGAAACTGGATGCCAAGCATCTGAATTATATGAAATTATAAAAAGGAGACAAGAAACAGGTCAGTAAGGTCCTTGGAAAGCTCAAAGATGTTATGATTAAACAATTACTGCAGTTAATAAACAGAACAATCAGTAAGCTTACAGAAGTCAGTACTGAAAAGCCAGTTGAACTAAACAAAATGACACAACACTTGAATGACTAGTTAAAAAAGAATTAGAGTTCATAAAATGGTACCAAACAGAAGTGTAGGAGATAAATCCTATTGAGAGTATGGGCAAGAGTTGTAATCAGTGTGAGGGCAGTGTCAGAACTAGAAGATAGGGCTGTTGTAGGTGACCACATACTGAGATACCGTCCCAAACAATGAGAGTATGGAAAATGGATCTAACAGCTGCTTGATGACACATAGAAGATGAATTTATGATTAATTTGAATTAGTGAAAAATCAGAAGATGGCATGAATGAGATTTCAAAAAAAAAAAACCTGCTTACAAAAATAAAAAGAAGCCACCAAAAGAAAAATTATGCAATGCTAGGAATTATTCGATAACTTCAGTAATAACTTTCAATGTGAACTATCTCAATACTCCAGTCAAAGACACGGATTGAGATTGGATAAAAAACAAAGCACAGTGGTATGCTGTATTTAAGAAACACATTTAATCCATAAAGGGAATCATAGACTAAAAATCAAATGATAGGAAATAATATTCCATATAACTGGAATTTGCAAACAAGCAGGAATAGCTATCCTATTTTCAGACAGTTGATATCAAGCCAAAACTATCAGAAGAAGCAAAAGAATTCACTATATAATGGTTCAGGAAAAAAATTCAACAGGAAGAGATAACAAATACATATTACATATTTTATAGTCATACATACTTATATATATGTATCAAACACTAGCATACCCAACTTCATATAACACTATGAGACATGGAAGATATAATTTATAGAAGATAAATACAGCATAATTATAGTGCGGCACCTCACTACTCACTGTCTAATAGAGAGATTGACTAAAGGTTATTCCATGCGTATTATCACATGATAGTGTAATAAACCTAGAAATCATTGGCAAAATTTCCACAGAAATTATGCAAACACATGGAAATTAAACAATACATTCCTGAATAGAGCACAGAAAGAAAAAAAATGAAGATATTAGATGGTTCCTAGAATTGAACTGCCAGTACAGCATACCAGAAGCACAATAAAAGCAGTCATATGAGGGAAATATATTCCTGTGAATACCCACCTCAGAAAAACAAACCCAAATATACAACCCAAATATACAGCCCCAAACATACAAGCCCAAATATACAAAACAATGATGCACTTGAAGCTTCTTGAAAAATGAGAACAATCTAAATCCAAAACTAGTACAAAGAAGAAGATTATCAATATCAGGGCAGAGATTAATTAAACTGAAATTAAAAGCAAAAACAAAGAATCAATAAACTGAAGAACTGGTTCTTCAAAAGAATAAACAAAATAGAAAAACTCTTAGCCAATCCTAGCAAAAAAAGGGAAAGAAAAGACCTGTATCAATGCAATTAGAATGAAAAAGGCAAAATCACAGCAGACATCACCAAAATTTAGAAGGTTATGAACATTAACTTCAAAACCTGTACTCTGATAAACTGAAGAATCCAGGAAAAATTGTCACATACCCTCGATATGTATTAATTAGCAAAACTGAACCAAGGAGATACAAAAATCCTGGATAATCTAATAACAGGCAATGAGAGTGAATCAGAAATAAAAAATAAACCATGCAAACTAAGAAAAGTTCAAACTTGATAGATTTACTCAGTTCTACAAGAACTTCAGGAAAGATCTAATGTCAATAGTTCTCAAACTCTTCAAAGAAGTTGAAAAGGAAGTTGAAGTCATTTTGGGGCAGTAGCATTACCCTGAATCAGAAATCAGACAAAGATCCAACTAAAGAAGAGAACTACAGGCTAATCTCTCCAATGAACATAGATGCAAACTTCCTCAACAAGAAACTGACAAACAAAATACAACACAACATCAAAAAGATCACACATCATGTTCAAGTAATACATGTTCAAGGATACAAAGATAATTTATCATATGAAAATCAATCAATGTTGTCCATCACATAAGAAGAAGGACAAAAATATATGATCGCCTCGGTAAATGGAGAAAATCCTTGGACAAAATCCGTCAACCTTTCATAACAAAAACTCTGAAAAAATATAGGTACAGAAGCATCTTATCTGAATTGGGAAAGAGTCATTTATGTCAAACTTATGGCCAATGTTATATTAAATGGGGAAAAGTTAAATTCTTCTCTCTAAAAAAAGAACAAGACAAAGATATTCACTATCCCCATTCATATTTAATATAATACTCAAAGTATTAGCCAGAACAATCAAGCAAGAGAAAAAAATAAAAGGAATATGTAGAGGAAGGGAAGAAGCAACTCTGAAAAAAGAGATTAAGAGAGGATGTCAGAAAACAGGAAGTTAATGTTCCTTGATAGGGAGAATCTCAATTTTTGTCAAAATGGTCGTATTTCCAAAAATGATATGTTGATAGAATGCAATTCCAATCAGAAGATCAATAGCATTCATCGAAGAACTAGAGAAAACTATCCTAGAATTTATACGGTATCAGAAAAGACTCAGAATAGCAAAACCAAGCCTAAACAACAAGAGTAAAGCAAAAGGCATCACAGCCCCAAATTTTAAGTTTTATTACACTCCTACAGTGAAAACTTGGCATGATACTGGCAGAAAAACAGGCACATGGCTCAGTGGAAGAGAAGAGGGGATGTGGGAACAACCCAGGCACATTCAGCCATCTGATCTTTGAAAAAGGGCCAAGAATATATGCTTGAGGAAATACAGGGTCTTTAGCAAATGCTGCTGGAAAACTGGCTCTCCACATGCAGAAGATTCAATCTTGACTCATATCATGATATACTGAACTAAAATTAAAATAGATCAAAGATCTAAATATTAAAATATAAACGTTTAATCATCTAGAAGATAAAAATAGGTAAAACTCTTGGAGAACTGGGCGTAGGCAAGGACTTTTTGAATAGAACTCTAATTGCACCAGAAAGAACTTTAAAAATGAACTAGTGGGATCTTATCAAAATAAAAAAAATCTTCTGCATGGCTAAAGTAACAGTGAAGAGACAATCTATACAATGAGAAAAATATTTGCCTGTTATTCCTTGAACAGAGGATTACTATCTAATATAAAGGACTTAAAAATTAGACCTCCTGAAATAAAATACCCAATGAAAAAATGTGCAAATGATATAAAGAATTGAAAAGAACCAGCCTCCACAGAGTCAAAGATCCAATCCAAAAATGGACTCTGGGATGAATATGCACTTCTCAGATGAAGAAATACAAATGGCAAATAAATACATGAAGAAATGTTCATCATCACTGGCCATTTGAGAAATGCAAATTAAAACAACACTGAGATTCCGCTCACTCCAGAAAGACTGACTGCCATCAAGAAATCAAACAATTACAAATGCTGATGGGGCTGTGGGGAAAAGGAACCCTTCTCCACTGTTGGTGGGAGTATAGACCGGTATGACCGCTATGGAAATCAATGTGAAGATTCCTCAGAAACCACAAATGATTTGGTCCCATTCAATTCAGCTATTCCTCTTCTGAATATTTTCCCAGAAGAATTGAAAACATCATGCTACAGCAATATACGTGCACCCATATTTATAGCAGTACATTTGTAATAGTTAAATCTTGGAAACACAAATGTCCGTCAACCACTGAATGGATAAAAAAGATGTGGTATTTTTATACAGTAGAATATTACTCAGCTATAAATAAGGATAAACTTGAGGCTTTTGTAGGTAAATGGTTGCAATTTGAGACCATATTCATAAGTGAAATAGATCAGACTCTCATGTGTAAACATCGTATTGTCTCCCTACTGTAAAAAACTGAAACAGTAAATAAGATCCAAATATACAATAGATAATGTGAAAGTGAAAAGGAAAGAAACTGTTCAAAAGGAAGGAAGAACTGGGATAAGGGAAAGGAGAAAAAAAATAAGGGAAAAGATAGATAAATATGCTACTAATGTCTGTTAGTTCACTGAAAAGAACAGTTTGTGATTTCATTGTTTGATTTTTTGATCACTTTTTCATGCCTATATCTTGTAATGTGAACAACTACTTTGAAGACAACATATGCAATATATTAATCAGTGTTAATTTCCTAAAAATGTGCAAATGATATAAACAGTCACTTCTCATAAGAAGTACAAATTATTCATATATACATGAAAAAGTATTTAACAGCTCTGACCATTAGAAATGTGTAAATTAAAACAACACTTAGATGCCATGTTACTCAAAAGAGAATCACTATCACCAAGAAATCAAATAATAAATTCTGGATAAGCTATGAGGGAAAAAAAACCACTTCTATATCGTTGGTAGTAATATAAACTAGCACAACCACTATAAGAAATATTATGGAAATTATCCCCAAAAACTAAAAATAGAAATTCCATTCAACTTAGCTATTCTTCTTCTAGGTATCATCCAAAAGAGTTAAAGACATCATACCCACATTTATAGTAGCAAAACTCATAATAGCTAAATCTTGGAACAGTATATATGTCCATCAACAGAGGAAGGTAGAGATAAAATGTGGTATTTATACAAAATGGAATATTACTATTCTGCCCCAAAATAAGGATAAACTTAAGTCCTTTGTAGGAAAATGGATATAAGTTGAGACTATAACGTTAAGTGAAATAAGTCAGACACCAAAGATTAAATATCACTTCATTTCTCTTATATAAGAAATCTAAAGTATAAATAAATTAAGAAGCAAAATAAAAGATAATGGGAAACAGGGAGCAAGATATTTTGCAAGAGGAAGTGACCAAGAGATGGAGAGGTAGCTGGGGAATGGGAAGTAAAAAGAATTAAAATGTATTATAGCCATATACTCCTCAGGATGAAGGTAAGCATTAAGTAATTCAAAAATGCACTAATAAAAATAAAAATTAAAAACAGAATAAAGAAGAAATATGTTTGTGGGCTGAGCTAAAGATTTAAATTCAGGAGTGCTGAGTGTTGTGTCTACAAAATAGTCACAATAGACTACTTGATCACCAACATAATACACAATCATAAAGAAAAAGAGAAATATGTTTTGCCACCAACAGCACATGTATGACAGTTGAAGTCATACATGAGAATGACTAGGAGACTGAATAGATAAAATAGATTAAAAGACCCATGGGAGCCCTGCGAAACACAGGAGATATAAGAAGAATACAGGAGACAAAGAATAATGAGGGGAAAAGAATCTCATGAGAGACTGTGAAACAGTATTCAAAAATCAAAGAGGGGTATTTTCCTGAAGTCGAAAAAGAGGGAGAATTAAGGTAGCAAGACAAGAAAATTGTGACAATTGCTGTGGTTAAGTAACCATTATATCTGGAAATCATCAGTCTTTGTAAAGTTAAGTAGTTTTTGTAAATGTCAGGCAGTAGTAATATTGCAGGGTTTTGAGGCACACATAAGAGAATGAAGGATGAAGAAGTCAGCATATATATCTAAATGCATGAACGTATTTGCAGTTTATTTCTATATATCTCTATTCGTCTATCTGTATCTATCATCCACCATCTGCATATGTGCAGCGTGTATGTTGGACCAGTCTTGAACATATTTAACACTTGATTCAATTCAAAGTGTCATTTTAAAGGAATATTTGTGTTTTCAAATTCTTTTTTTTTGAGTAGTTTATAATCACAACAGGAATAACATCAGATTTAAGAAAAAAATGAATCTTTACATCTGTCATCATCAGCTATTGGACAGAGACACGCTGACCCTAGTTTTATTTGTCAGAAAATACCTATTAAAATTTTCCACTTGGAGTGCCGAGTACGGAATAGTTTTAGAGTGGTACTGATGTTTCTGGGAGTAAGCTATCATTTCCATACTACTATATCAGTGGTGATGAACCTACGGCGCATATGTGGCCATAGGGTATTTGTTATCACTGAAAGCTCTAAAAGCTTTGCCATCACTGTATTTTATATGCAGGTAAAACATATTAAAGTTGTTCAGACTACTGTATGATTTTTTTTATCATAGTTTAGCTAACCATAGTTTATCTAACCTAACTCATATTCTATTCTAGGTCAGCCAAACAATACTTTGTGCAAAGAACATTTTTAATATTACAGTTTTCAGTGTAATGGATTTTGCCCATAAGTTATCTACAGTTTGCAACATGTAGCCATTTCTAACCATGCTTCACAATTTATCAGAAAAGATTCTTCTAAAATTACAGAGCAGGTGCTATGGTAGATTTAAAGGTTGTTTTATGATATCTTATGCACTTTACCACATCTGTTCTCCAGGTACACCAAACACTTCAGACTTTTAATCATATTTATTGCTTGTCTAGTTCCCTTATGATTGGCTTCAGAAAAATGGTGCATGGTGGTAATGACAGGCTGAACAGGTAGGAGGAAACCAACTGTGTACACTAAATTTTGAGAGTCACCCTGAAAGAGACAAATATATAAACAGAAGCTTTTCTATAGCAAGCAGGTCTGATATAAGTGTATAATATTCTTTATTTGATGTATTCATTGGAATAAATCATCAGTGTGTGGTACAAAATACTGTGAATAAAGGTTGACTTCACTAGAGCTACAAAAGTTGTTCATGAGGGTGATAATTGTATAATAAGGAACATTGATTTTGTATAGCTTTATATGCAGATATTCACTTCAGATTTTTTTTTTTTTTTTTTTGCGGCACTGGGGATTGAACTCACAACCTCGCACCTGCCAGGGCAGGCACTTAAGCCACTGAGCCAAACTCCCAGCCCTGGTTTTTTGAGGCAGGGTCGCACTATGAGCTCAGGTCAGCCTTGCGCTCGCATTATAGCCCAAGCCGGCCTTGAACTCACAACACTCCTCCTACCTCAGCCTCCCGAGTGCTGGGATTAAAGGTGTGCGCCACCATGCCCAGACAGACATATTTCTTTTTCAGTAATGATTTTTAAATCTCTAATGAAGTTACCACAAATTGGATCCATTGAATAGGTAGACTATGTCACACAAAGTAGGCAAACATTGCAATGCATTCTTGGTCTTTGAAATACAATGCCAGTGTTGATTGCCTTTTTAAAAGAAATTGTTGGAAAAGTTCTTCTAACTCAAAAATTTTGGTCAGTGGTCTACCTTTGGCAACCCATCACATCTCACTTCGGTGAATAAGAGAAGACATGTGTACTCTGAATTCATCTCCCCACAGAGCTGCATGAATAGACATGAATGAAGGATACATACTATATTGCAGTTGACAATTTTCACGACATCCTGCAGAATAATTTTAAGTTCAGGTGAACTTTTTTTAATTAACCAGAATTTCTCTATGGATGGCACAATGCATAGATTCACATGCAAAATTACTTTTTTGACTTAAGTAGTGAAACCAGAAGCTGTCCAGTCCTGCTAGCCACTCCACCCACACATATGCCAGCAAAATCACCAGTTAAGTTTTCCTAATTTATAAATACATAATCATTTTAAAGCTTGGATAGATCTGCATCTGTGGTGTTGGTTGGCAACAAAAGTGCATATAACATATCCTCTTGCACCTTCCTCTGAAAAATGTATCACATAAAACACAAGCATTGTTGATTGTTGGCAACACTGGCAATCTCACCAACTTTGACTTGTTACTACAGTGACACATTAATTCTCTTTAACATTTGTGCCCCAATACTCTCTGCTATCTCATCAATTCATTTAGCTATGATACTAGCCGAAAGAGGAATATACCCTACCTTCCAAATTGCAGCTTCTCCTAAAAGTTCGCAACAATGTCCTTAACAGCAGGCAGGATCAATTCTTCACCAGTAGTGAAGGACTTCTTAGATTTAACAACGTGATTCAGCATAAAGAATGATGCACTCAATGCAGTTTTATCTGATGAAGGAATGACCTTCAATAACTGCTTCTGTTCTTTGCGTCCACCTTATTTTCTTTTGAAAACTCCAAATGTTTATCTTTTAATACAGGTTGCTTGGTCTCACTATGCCAAAGCCGTTTTAAAGGTTTCATGGTTTCACAGGCTAGCTGTTTGCTGCATGTTTTATGAAGCGGGCTTGGTAAATGTGAATCACCTGCTGAAATAAACCCATAATTTAAGTAAGACTCTGGTACATATTTCCTTTTAAACTTAGCATTCTATTTTTGGCTGTCTTAGGGTCTTTTGCCCTCTCTATACTGTGTCTTTCCCCTTTTTCCAAGAAGTTCTCCAGTGACTTGTTTCTACTCATTTTGTATAGGGATAGCTAGTGTGCTTACTAAAACTGTCACTGAAATAAGTCCGTAATACAAAAAAGAGGCATGTATGAAAGTAGTAAATAAAATAATGGGCAGACCATTCATGGACTGAAGTAAGTGTCAGTTTCTAATTTGAATCCTGACGCCAGATTCAGGTGTGTGATTGAAGTATGTGGCTTGTTTGTCACTATGAAACCTGACACCAGATGCAGCTTCATTGTTACTTACTACTCACTGATTGGGTTTTGATGTGAGTCTGGAAGCAAATAATTTATCATGGTCTCTGTGTTTTTAAACTTCTCTGCTAATGTCAATCTGTATTTGCAGCTGCACCCCAGTGCTAGTGTCACTGCTTCAGCTTCACCTCAGATCATCAGGATTAGATGCTCAAAATTAGAGCACAGCCTAGATCCCTTCACATGCACTGTTCATCACTGAAAATCTAATGCCATTGCTGACCAGCAGAAAGTGGAACTCAGGCAACAATTTGAGGGATGGGGAGCAGCTGTAAACATATATGAAGCTTCACTCACTCACCCACTCACCTGCTGTGTGACCCAGTTCTTAACAGGCCACAGAATGAAGTTGGGAACCCCTGCTCTCCTATAAAATAAGAATAATAATAACACTATCATAAGATTTTAAATTGTATAACTTGTATGAGTGGAGAGGTATCTTGCATATTTTGAATATCAATACATATAGGATATTATCATTAACAATATTATTTTTTTCAGATATAAGATGACATATCTTTAAAAAACTTGCATGTTTAACACATTTTTAAATGTCCTCAGTTCAGCATATTTAATACACATACCTTTTTTTTTTTTTTTAAAGAGTAGAAATGTTTATTGAGAGAAACAAAGCTTCTGTCTGAGAGACAGAAGGAGTCCTGAGTGGGTTGCCAAAGACTCTGTCTTTTCTAGGGACGTTTATAGAGCAAAACCAAGAGGTGAGATGGGCCCAAGATGGGGAAAACTGGGAACTCACAAGGCAAATGGGCATGAGGTGGGACAGAACTATTTTCAAGCAATCAGATTAATCATTCAGGTGAAATTGGCCCAATCAGGGACAAACGGGGAAGTTAGTCATATAGTAAAGGAGCATTCCTATGGAGCAGTAACTTCTTCTGTAGGGGATTGGGATGATGGCTCCTGGCTTCCTCAAGATAGTCCCTTCCTGTTTAGAATATCAATCCCTGATGTTTATACTTAGGGTATGGTTGCATTTGTTTTGAGATCTGGCCCACAGCGGGAGGTGTCTGTCTCCTCCAAGGTCACAAGACATCTGGTCCTCTGTGCCGGCTCCTTTGAGGGCCTAGCCCCATCTGACTGCCTATAATATTTCTAACTAGCTTGGCAGCCTGTAGCATTCCCCCTCTGAAGAAGTATCCCAAGCTGCCTTGAGAGGTGGTGGGTGATGACCTGTCTGGCTTCTTCAGGCTGAAAGGGGTCGTAGTTGGTGATCGGCAGTCAGAGATACTCTACAGAGGGTCTATCTAAAGGCCCTGATAGACACCATATATTGTTTTTCTGAGGCTTTTGGTCAGTGTATTTCTGGGGAAGGCCTCTTCCCTGAGCTTCAGAAACCTAATCCCAATGCTTTAAAAAAATTAAATGTGATGATTTGTGTATCTGTCACTATTTCAAGATACAGATCAGTTCTGTCAGATGAAATATTTCTCCTGTCACATGTATAGAACCACACCCATTTCTTTTGCTGTCCCCATTTCCAGCCCCCTTCCTTGGCCCTTGACAACCACTTATTCTTTTCTATTTAAAATATTTTGCAATTTTGAAATTCTTGTATATGAAACTGTATAAGTTATTAACTTTTTCACCCAGTGTCTTGGTGAAAAGTGATCCATGTCGTTATGGAACAATAGTTGCTTTATTGCTCTGTCACTTAGTTGCACCGAAAAACCTAGGCATGGAACTTCTTTGTGGCATATGCTTCTTAAGATCAAAATTGTGAAGGTTATATATAAATGTATATAAAATGCAGTCACTTTCAGTGTCCCAGTCAATGAATATTCACGAATATATTTATATGCCCATGCCTACTACTACAGAGATGGCATAGGAAATTTCCATCATTCCCAGTACACTTGAATCACTTTAGTTTGAAATAAATTTTGAAATTATAGGCACTGAACATCACATACATACACAGGTGGAAAAACCTCTAGTTTAATATCATTGCAAACTGAAGCCAATTTTAATACTGGACTTTTAGAGTTTTTGATAAATGAGGGCTTTACATTTCCTCAAAAAGAACATACAATTTATTATTTCAGAAGAAGGATAAAATAATTTAATATATCTATGGAAGACAGCTTATAATTCTGACAAATAAGTGTTTAAGGAATTTTTAAGCATGTCTATTATTTTGGTTTTGCGTTAGAAAGTTAAGTATTTTGAATAACAAAAAAAGTTGGAGTTATTTTTACTTATAACTGCAAAACAGGAAATGGAAATCAAGCCATGTTTTCCAGAAATTGTTGACTAAGTGGCACAATAGTTTTGATTATTTTATTTACTAATGTGAGTTTTGTGATCGTTAATATGGTTTTTTATTTCTTACAGTCCTTTTATTTATTTTACTTTATTTATTATAAAAGCAATATAACATATTAGCAAAATTTTTTTTAAATTCATAAGAACAAAAAATAATGCCACCATCCCACTATAATCACTGATGTGTATATTTTTATGTTCTTTTCCAACATTTTTTGATGTGAAAATGTAATATTCAAAATGATTCCTGAGGTAATGAACTACTTTTGTTGAATAATATTTACAAATAAAGGCTGAATCACTTAATATCCTTTTAATGGAATATATTCACAATAAATTTCCTTATCATAGCTATAAGTGTATAAAGTTCACATATACATGGACACAGTGCTGTGTACCCACATGCATACTCCCACTCACATACTACCTGGCCCTGTGGATTTGAAAACTCATGTTCCAATTCTGACATCACAATATTCTTATGACCTATGTACTGTAAGCTTTAGTTCCCTCATTTGAAAATTGAGACCATGTTATCACAAAACTTACTGAACATTGGAAAAAATTAAAAATGATACGAGCAAATTTGTTTTGGCATTCTGAAATACACTTATTTGCTATTAAGCATTTAAAGTTAACTATTATGAAAATGTTTTTGAATATCTTTACCAATTAGGCCATTCTAACATAGCTTCTATCCTGAGTGAATTGAATTCTAATTCAATTCAAATTGATATCCTAAGAAGTGTTTAAATGGAAATACTTTTATGAGCCTTAATATTCAATTAAATCCAAGTGCTACAGACATCCACCTATTGAAGTGAGTGACAATACAGAATTTCAAAGAATTTATCATTTCATGCTCAACTAAATTCTATAATTAAGTTTTTGAAAGTTGTTCTGTGTTCTGCCACTTCAGAGTGTAAATAGTTTAAAGACCCACATTAAAGACAAAGATGAGAGAATGTTTGCAATTTTTTGCTAGCAACAGAGCCATTTATATAATAACAAAATATTTTGAAATCCTGATAAAGCCATTTACAGTATGAATTGTAACCTACTCTGAAAAAGAGAGATGACATGCATATAACATTAGTTTATTGCTATAATCATTGTATTTCATAATTAATTATTATTGTTAATATTATTATGCCTAACTTATATAGTGAGATTTACCATATGTATGTATGGACAAGACATATATATGGATGGTTTCAGACTTATGATGGCTTAATATACAGTTTTCCTAATTTATGGTGATGTAAAAAGGATATGCTTGCAGCAGAAAACACATTCCAAATTTTGACTTTTGACCTTTTCCTGCACTAGTGTTGGCAGTATGATAATTTTTTATGCTGCTATGTGGTGGCAGAGAGTTGAGACTTCCAGTCAACCACTTGAGCATAAGGTAAAAAGCCAGTATTCCACAAGGTACTGTGTTGCTAATCTATGGTGTTTAGTAGGTAAGATGTATTAAATGCAGTTTGATCTGTGATAATTTTGACATATAATAAGTTATTCAGACATGGTCCAAATGTAAGTTGAGAAGCATCTACTACTTCAATTAAAATTCAAGGTTATAGGGTTTATGTTGAGCCTTATCTATCTTACATTTCTGTCTCCTTTCTCCCACACGAATAATCCTGTTTTTCAGTAATACCTATGGAACTATTTGCCTGAACCACACTACACATGCAAAATATTCATAACAATACGAATACCACCAATAGTAAAATAATAAATGAAAACCAATGTCTTATACAGGTTAAATGCTATCCTGGTGAAAATATGACAAGTGTTTATTTGAAGAAAAAAGACTAAAATTCATACAGAAATGGAAAGGATATTGATTAGCCAAATCAATTGTGAAAAAAAGATTTAAAAGTTGCAGGATTACTAGTATCTGGTTTCAAGGATTATTATTAAGCTACAACTATTAATATATTGCTGGTCAGATTGAAATAAAGAATAATAAATCAATAAATGAGCATAGTATAGATTTTTAGGAATAGAATCACCATTATGTAAACAATCAATTGGTTTTTTTAGTCTATCTTAGAGAGGAGATTAAAAATAGAACTTAGAGCATTTTGCTTTCATTTAAAAATATTTCTTATGTTACTTCTTTCTGAAAAGACATTCATATTATTTTTGAAATAATACACTGGTTTCCAATAACTGAAAGATCTTTAAATACTCATGTCCACAAGAAAGCACTCAACTCACAGCATGAAGCAGCATCAGCATGTTAAAACCTAAATGAACAGTAAAGGTGTTGGAATAACTCACTCTGACTTGCTGAAAATCCTTTCTCAAACAAAGCTAAATTAGAAAAGGACACGAAGAATTTTCTTTCTGTTGAGATATAGTCTAAAGAGTACTTGTATAAAGATTGTGGTTTATGGTCTTTTATTTCCATCTTGGATTTTAAAATTTCCAATTTTGGGATTTATAAATTTCTTTACTTTCCGTCTTGGCTACTTTTCTCTCCTTGCTGAGACAAAATACCCAGTGCCCCAAATTAAGGAATAAAAGGTTTATTTAACTTACAATTTGTGGAGGTTTATATCCATAATTAGCTGGTTGCAAGGCAGGGTTTTGTGGCACAGGGGCAACAGTTCAAGGCAGTGGTAGACAGCAAAAACAGTAAGTGCAAAAAGTAGGGAGAGAGTAAGCCTCTTTTTCTCCCTTAAATTGTAAGCAACCTACCACCCCCTAGTGTGGGTGTAGCACTCATAACATTTCTGGCTTTCTCCTCTAGCACAGAATGAGAATGTTTACAAAGTGAGGACCCTGGCCACCAACTGTTACTTAGCTAAACTTCTAAACTTCTCGAGACGACACAATATATTAACCATTAGCAATCCACTCTCCGTCAACTTGGCAACCAGACACATTTCTTTAAACCAGTTTCCAGATACAAAGACATGCTTATTCATATCATTTCACAAGTTGATCATTGTAACAGAGATTTAATAATCCTTAAGAACCAGTATTAAGTCTATCAACATTATATTATATTAGAACCATAACATTCATGCCCTGGGCCCCAAAGACTCATACACATCCCTTTATGCAAAAGGCATTTAGTCAATCTGCAAGAGTTGCCAAACTCCTAACAGTTTTAGCATGTCCAGCGTTTGAAGCAATCTATAGTACATTGTGAGCTCGGAAGGGCTTGGACTGCTCTCCCTCTAGGGTACTTCAGGTGCTTGCAGCTCCCTTGGCTTCTCTCTTAGGCCTGCTTTGCTTCCTCCTTGCAGTTTTCCTTAGTTGATCCACATTCCTGAGTTCTCCAAACTTCTGGGGTCTCCACTGCACCTTTGGCTTCACACTCACAGATTCACATATGGCCTTCTCAGGGGCACACTGCCTGGGCTGCCAGGCCTTCTAAAATTGAGGTGGAAGCCTTTTTAACCCCATAACTTTTGCATTCTGCATTCACCTAAAACCAGTACCATGTGAATGATGCCAAAGTCTGATGCCAGCTGGAGCAGTAGCCAGGCTTTCCTCTCTCAGGTATAGGGGTCAAGTGCCTGGATCACTGGGCACTCTGTATCCAAGTCTGAGGAATAAATTTTCTATGCTGCTGCCATTCTAGATCACAGTGCAGTCACCCCTATTCTAGAACATGATACTCTACAACTTCCTTCTCAAAGCAAAGTCTTTCACTTTTGCAGTCTTGAGGTTGTGAAGGGTGGATATCTGTTGCTCCTTATGATGCTCTCAGGCCATCTTTTATATTCTCGTATTACTTCTCAGCAGTCGAGATTTCCTCAGCTCTATCTTTGTAGTTCACAGCTTTACTGAGACTTCCTTTTTGGTCAAACTCGCATTTTAAACCAACCTGCTGGGCTCCTTGCTCTTGATCCTCAACACAGATCTGGCTGAAAGACCCCATCAACAGCCGTTCCACAGTCTTAATATTCAACTGCATTAAAATTTCTTCTATCACATTAATTAGTCCACTGCCTTTAATCTCAGTCTTAGGCAAAGTCTCTGGACAGGAGCACAATGTGGACAAAGCCATAACACACACTGTCTAGAGTCCGACCACCAATGCAGTCCTTCTTCCCAACAGAAATCTCCCAAATCTGGTCTTTACTGGCAGAATTTCTAACAGCATTCTGGTCTTCTGAGCTCTGACCAGAATCTCCCATACAGAGAAGCCTAAGTTGTTCCAGCTCTACTGTTTCAAGTGAAATCTCTGAACCTTTCCAAATTCTTCCCTTAAGGCATTCCCAAAGCCTCTAGAACCATGTGGGCAGGTATAGTCACAGCACCCATTCCACTTCTGGAGCTAAATTCTATCTTGGCTACTTTTCTATTATTGTTGAGACAAAATACCTGACACCCAAAATTAAGGAAGGAAAGGTTTATTTAGCTCAAGTTTCTGGAGGTTTCAGTTTGTAATCAAAGGCAGGGTTTGTAATGCAAGGCAGGGTTTTGTGGCACAGGGGCACCAGTTCAATGCAGCAGAAGACATCAAAAGGAATAAGAGCAGCAAGAGAAAAAAGGAGGGGAGAGCAATCATCCTTTCTTCCCTTGTATTGTAAGCAGGCTACCGCCCACTATGGTGAGTGTAGCACCCATACCATCTCTGGTTTTCCCCTCTTGCACAGGATAAGGATGTTTACAAAGTGAGGACCCTGATCCCCTGCTGAGTCAAGTAGTTAAATTTCTAAACTTCTCAATTTGACACAACGTTTCAATGACTACACTTTCCAAGCCAATCTTTAATTATTTTTCAAGTATGTTGATATTCCATGAATTCAAAACTATTTGCATTGCTTTATGTGGAAAGGAATCCTTTATTTTGGGTCTGCTTGAATGTCTTAAGTGGCATCAGGCATATACTCATGTCTTAAAGTCACTTAGGTACTTTGACATTTTCAGTCAGAAACTTCCTATTTTTTACATTTACTGTGAGCAAGTAGTCGCCCACACATCAAATATTATGTATCTATGTCTCAGTGAAGACTTAAAGGTCTGAATAATGCTGATATATTTGACTCAGTATTTGTTTTCTTGTTTGCTGGGGTATGTTCTCAAGCAAAACACAGCTTCTTTGTCTTAATTAAACAAATATGCAATGGAAAATGCAGCTTATATGAAAGTCAAATTGTGACTCAGCAAGGTAGAGTAAATTAGACATCTGTGCCAATGAGCCAAAGGTCAAATAATGAGTATGCAAAGATTTAATAGTTTCTTTTTTCCCCCATGTATTTCTTTCCTATCTCCATTGTTAGAGTCATTTAGAGGGGTAATTGTAAATAGAGATATATCCCCATGAAATATTGTGAAGAAATACTTTTAAGTATATTTAATTCATGCAAAAACTTCTCTCCCACACTCAACTGGCAAAAACAAATTTCACTGCTAATTAGTAGAAGTAACA
The DNA here is from genome assembly GCA_004363535.1 of Dasyprocta punctata. Taxonomy (NCBI): domain Eukaryota; kingdom Metazoa; phylum Chordata; class Mammalia; order Rodentia; family Dasyproctidae; genus Dasyprocta; species Dasyprocta punctata. Next base: position 83,839 of record RJWM01006516.1, read on the forward strand.
TAAGAAAAAAGT
>RJWM01006517.1:0-11389 GCA_004363535.1 Dasyprocta punctata
TTCAAACACAATTTTTTGTACCACAGGCTAGATTTACTAACGAAGAATTTAGGTTATTTACTCAGCATAAAGGAAAGGTCAACCTAACCTTCAGAAATGAAATAAGAAAAGTACTTTTGAATTTGACTGAAATACTACTGCAATTGCAAACAAAATGATGATAAATTATGTCTCTTAAATCTAAGTGCTGCAATTATGAGATTCTCAGAACAGTCTTAGAAATGATAGATTTAATGTTCTGCTACATAGAAGACAATAAAAAAGCACTAGGCTAGGAAAGCTTTTCCTCATTGAATTTCCTTTTACATTTTCAGAAATGGCTGACAATAAGTATGGCGATCCCTGAGGACAATTTGGAGACATCATAATATCGGAAATATTTTCGTGAGATTCAAAAAAGAAGCGATGAAAAAGAAAATGTGCATATATTATGTAACACAATGACAAGATTTGCTCCCACACTGAAGCATCCATCAAGAGTTATATTTTTATCACCTGCCCATTGGGTTTTGACAGTGGAGAACTGTCTAAGAAGGGAAAATTAGACAAAAGCTGAAAATGGATTCACTTTTTAGGAGGATACAGCTTTTATAGATTCTGGAAATAAGGCAAAAATTGTGATTTAAAAGTAGTCTGAAGATACTTCCCCCAAAATAATAAGAAGTAGTATCAGTTGTATACTGATCTTTATTCATAGGATATTAAGAACATGATTGATAAGAACCTGGATATCTTTTAAAAACATACAGATGGTAGTTAAAATTGACCTCCAAATCCATCATTATTGTCAAAATTTTCTTATCCCAAAGCCATACATGTAAGTGAAACAGTCCTCAGGCTTCAAACACTGGGTTTCTAGAAACAAATACTACACATTAAGATGGATATCTTCAAAGAACGTGATTAACAATTTAAAAGTCTTCAGCAAAGTAAAATGGGCATAGAAAAATGATTTGGGATTCACTTGCAGTAACTGTTTCTAGAAGAATGGAAGCCATATATTCAAACATTTCATTTTAAGTATGTTTTTCTCCAATGTATAAAATGATACCATCTTCATTCAGAAAGTTGTGACTTCTCTTGTCAGACGCTAGTTTTGAGTACACTTTCCCAGAGGAGAGAATTTTACATTCATTTCAAATATACGTGCGTTAGCATTGATATAACACTCATTTACAGATTTTAATGAGAAACTCAATATAACATTTAAAATATATAACAAATTTCTCCCAAAAAAGATACTGAAAATAATACTGATATACTCTTTAAACTTTGGTTTTAGAAATGACACAAATCATTTACAAAGGAGATAGTGTTGCTCACTATATTGTAATATCAATACACACTGTGCCCATCAATCACCGTTAAGTTTTATAGGTATTTAGTCAATTTAATAGGTGCACTCAAGGGTGGATATCTTACTCAGGATCATGCTACTGAGGTACCTTGACTTAACAATAAATCCCTTTTGCGTTAATCTTTAACAAAAGAGCTGAAGTAATTTTAAGAAATCTTAATTCATATCAACAACAAGCTGCTAGAAGAACTATTGCAGGACCTCACAGCATAATAAAAGTAGGCAAATGCATATTCATGTTTTATAATACAATGAAGTCCATAGAAATCTGTAAGCAACTGTGATGAGATTCTGAGTACTAGTTTTAGTAAATATTAGTAATTTTCCATTAATTTGTGTGTATATTTATTTATTCATTACTTTATTCATTTGGGATGAGTCTCCATAAATGACTAAATTGAATAGTATTACCTCAAAATTGCAATTCTCCTGCCTCAGGCCTCCAGAGTACTGGGATTACAGGAGTATGACACCACAACAAGAATTCTTCCTATACTCAACAGTAAAAGTTCTATAATTTTACTTTTCCAAATTAATTTTATCTTGTCGATCAGGATTATTTTACATGCCAAGGCACAACCCTTTTCTCTGACTGTGACTTTTCTCTTGTTTATGTTCCTTGCTTTTTAATAAATCATTTTTGTCTGTGTGTTTTCTTTCTTCATTTCATTATTTGATCTTCCTTCTTGGAAGTTTTTATTCTTTTGAATAAACTTTAGACATTTCTATTATTCTCAAGCTATTAGAATTATGTCCATTAGTGAATATAATTTTCAAAGAAATTTTATGAAAATAACGTTTTCCATAAATAATCATAACAATCATTCTTCTGTTGTCTTCTACCCTTGGTATCCGTGAACAACCAGTAGGTGTGATTTTCACCTATTTCTTGCATGCCTGCCCGGTTTTCATTAGGTGTTGCACTTACTTTAAATGCATGCCTGACTGAACCTTGCACAGAGCATATTTATAAACATGAAAAGTACTTTATACATGTGAAGAGACAATCAGGGAGCTTGCAGTAAAGTATACAGCAAATGTCCTTCGAGTAAGAAGGACATAATAAAATTAGAAAAGATAAACCAGTATTATCTCAATTTGCACAGGGTGCAGGGATGAGATTGCACACATACATAGTATTATTGAATTTCTAGAGTCCATTCAAGTGTATCTGCCATACTAACTTATTTTATTTTCATAATAACTTTAGGGAAATGCAGCTATTATTTCTAGTAGACAGATGAGGAATCTGATGTTCAGGATGGTAAAATAATTTGCCAAGATTTGCATAAATCTTGGTATGAGTTGGTCCCAGGGTATGAGTTGGTCCCAGTTAATTAACTCTATAATTCTATGAAGCTAGGCAGTACTGCCTTACAAGAGATTCAGATAAAAAAAAGGAAAACTTTTTAAAGTCAGAGCAAAAAGTAAGAAACAAAGTATATTAGCGAATTTTTCTAAACAAGAGAAGATCCTCCTGATATGTTTGTGTAAAAATCACTCTGTTTTACTAGATCTTGATAAGAACATATGACAGTACTTTTAGAGGATTCAAGATAGTAATTAAACTAATAAAAACAGGAGAATGAATAGCAGTCAATTGCTTTATTATAGAAAAATCATGTACTTGTCTACCCTAGAACAGTATCAGAAGTAATCATTTTAAAACTGTCTCTGGGCATAAAATATATTGAAATAATTTTACTTTATCCAAGAGATAGAAATATGGATATATATGTTTTTGTTTTTGTTTTCCCCCCTACAATGATCATATGCAAATGTAAAACAATTCTGGGCAGCTGATTAGAAATTGTAATAAGGTACTGTGGTATCCATCTATACAATTTTAAGTGAAAAAGAAGATATTTTTCTCTTTTAATATAAAGCAACACATGCTAGAGGGGATGAGAATTCAAGGTCACAGTAGAGATTTCTTTATAATGGTTTCGAAAAGGGGGGAAATAGTTTCAGCGAAGTTTCAGAATGACAACAGTTCTGAAAATTGCCTTAAAAGAGGCAAAGCATTTCTGAAATAGTTTGTCCTTTTGGATTTGAATGTAGTGATTTTTGCAATGAACTGTTATGTCAGCACTTCATCTATCCCAAAGGAAAAGCATGATAAATCTGCATTATGCTTTGAGGAAAGAGCATTACCAAACTCTGGTATTAGCTTTCAAACCGGTTATTTCTAGTAACAGGTCAGATTTGCCCACTAGCTATTTCTGCCACACATGCATAGATTCACACTTTGTGCTGAATGGACTGTATTCTTTCGCATGCACCTATTTCTTTAACACTTTTTACAGAATATATTTTCAAAAATTTTAACAAACTTAACATGCTTTGCAGTTTTTCCAGATTAGGATATATAATTAATTTTAAATAGCATCAGGATATAAAGTGTTTTTGATGATATGAAATAAACCTACAGGAACAATTATCAGGTAATACCTCTGCATTGAATGTGTGAAACATTATTGTTATTAGTTTAATTGTTTGTTAAGTTTTATAGTACCCAGCTGTCTTCTTTTATGCTTGTTTTGATTTATAGACATTTCCCTCTACTATGTCACTTTTTTTCCTGAATCCTCTTAAGGATTAAAGAATATGCTATAGAGGACAGACCCAAGAGGACTAAAATTTTTTGCTGAGAACCTGACACCTGACTCTGATAAATTTTGACATAATTTGATTCCTCCATCAAGAAAAATTATTCCTATTTAAATGCTGCCAGTTTTTACTATTAATAGAAAACAGAGCAAATATACAAGGCATTTAACATTAACATTAAATTCCCTGCAGTATTTTATGCACTAGAACTTTGTACAAAACAATAAAAGTCCTCAAGCTTGAAATATTAAATTGTCTTCACCTATCCATTCCTTAGTGAGATAGTTTAAACTGTATTTCATGGATCTAAACAGGTACCTTTGGATCCAGTCCGCTTAGTTCTTAGAAAAAATTATACAGTCTTTGTATGTTCTTAGAAATATTATATTATCAATAGAAAAAATAGACACTAATTTTTAAATAAAAGATCTCCCTGAATGCATATCATTTGTTGAATTCTTTCTTTGTGGACAAAGATCAAATCCCTGACTCAAATCCACTAGCTATGGTCTATGTAATAATTCCTATAAGAGAACATAAATTAGAATTTCTGTACCACATAAATATCAATCATAGATTAGTATCAATAATTTAAATTTTTAAAGAATATTGTCAAATATAGTCTAAAATTCTCAAATACAAAGACCATTTCTTAAGCATATTTGTGTCTCATCACATAGTACACGATCTAACATTTGGTAGAAGCTAAATATTTTTTAATGAATCCCACTGACTGACACCACAAGAAACACAACATTAGTCAAGGAAAACAAAATGAATTAACTTACTACGGTAAAGCAGAACTCATCCTAGCATAACTATGAGACATCTCAAAAGAGAGTTTCAGGAAAGGATACATACAGGATTTAAAGAATTTGAGTTGCTGTACAGGATTGTACTTGGCAGAAATGACATAATTTCTTATGAAGAACAGCAAGGACAGGGTTTACAAATCTCCAAACATCTTACGGTACATTTTCAAAGCAATGTGTAGTCACAGATGGCGTGAAGACTTCTTAAATACTCCTAGTCCTGCTATGATTGGTCTGTGATTGACAGAGTTGCTAGGTAGACTAGTCTGCCTGTTAACTGATTCTAGATTAGAATTTCCCGCTCAGATAGATGCCTATGAAGTTGGTGACTGATTTCACACAAATGAATAAAACAAGCTGAGATCAGAAACAGCACCTAAACAAAGCCAACCAAAATTCTAAGTCACAGAATCATGATCTAAATTTAAATCACAAATTTTTGAAGTGTTTTTTGTTTGTATCCTTTTTTTGTCTCAAAAACTGATAAAGACTTAAGAAAGGATGAAACAATTCTAGCAGTTTTTTCACTTCTGTTCATGTGACTTGTCAAGCATTACTATGTTTGAGTAGACTTTAAATCCATGAATCGAGTACTTTCTGATGATTGCAGCCTGTACTAGTTGCCTCAAGCTGTGCCCAAACTTTCTGAACTACACTGAAGAAACAACCCCTTTCTAAGTGGATTAGAACAGGCAAAAAGTTTTTAAACTGGACAATGGAGTGGGAAAATGGAGCTAGCCTTCAGTGGGAAGACGACTGATGAACTCACCATCCCATTACAGTATGTGTTATATTTACACACACATTACTTAAATACTCCAAAAATTTGGAAATGTAAAATTCTTAGTTTGGTTTTACAAAGAAAACAAAAGATAAAAAAGAAATGTTTGTACATATTTTAGCTTCTCTTTTCTTGTGGAAGAAGTCAATAGAAGTAGTTCAATAATTTATTTCTTAAAAAGGAAAAGTAATTTGCAGTGACTTAATGCAAATGTGGCTGCTTAATTACAAGCATGACATATGTAACATTTTGGTAAAGCGTTCATCCTACTGAAGACATTGTTATAAAGGAGAGTTTTAATTCCATATTTTGTCATGGCTATAATTTAGCAATTCAGAAACAAAATTAATGTATTGGTGTTTCCATTTGATTAATACAGCATATTATACTCAAAGTGATCAGCTATTCTTTTGGGCTTCTGACAAAAAATCCCTGGTAAACACTGACAAGGAACTGAAATAATGTGCTGGCCAAATTTCTGACATTTCTCTTGCACTTTCATTTAGTACAAAGGAGGATAATCTGCTATTCACAAAGGAGAAAAAAAATACTTAACTTATTTGAAACCAATTCTTTTCACTTAAAGGTTACAGTGACTAAATACAATTTTTTCAAGAGAAGTTTGAAATATCTGAAATGAGAAACAGAAGTGAGAGTTAGTTGTACCTTGTCTATAATTGTCTTCAGTTAGTTAAAAGCACCAGATACAAAAAAAAATTCATCAGCTTAGAAAGAGAATTGATTTGGGCATGTTTTCCAAAGGAAAGAAGGAAAAGAGGAGGGGGTGAGGGCAGAGAAAGAGAAATGAACAAAAGAGAGAGAGAGAGAGAAAAGAAAAAAATCTCAGAGAAGAAAAGAAAAGGAAAGGAAAGGAAAGGAAAGGAAAGGAAAGGAAAGGAAAGGAAAGGAAAGGAAAGGAAAGGAAAGGAAAGGGAAAAAGAAACCCAGTAGGCCATGAGTTATATCATATTGTTAAACCACATTGCTGGGATATTAGAAATTTTACCTTTTTTTATTAAACTGGATCAGATGAGACTAAAATTTAGCTCTTTGAAACAAAGTTAGAAATATATTGACTTTACCAATAGAGATTACCTAGGTGATTTTTGAAGGTGAATTACAAAGACAAGTGGACCCAGAGATGCTGAAATATTTTATACAGCATTTTAAGCTCAATCAATTAAAGTGTCTTTCTTTAACTCAAAACTAGAGGTCAAACATAACTAGGAGCATTTTTAATTAATAATATCTGTGATAACAAAAAACTGGTAGTATGAATTACTAAGGAAAATTCATCGAAACAAACATTCACTTAGATTGGAAAATTAACTATGTCTTTTAAAAGTTATATGGCAAATACTCTGTCAAGTCATGGGTATTCATTGGAAAGTAAAGGGATAACTCATTTTCATAGACAAACATTTATAAACAAATATTTGCTAATACATATATAAAATATAGACACTTTTGTTACATAGAACTGGTTTTCATTTTCTTTAAGATCAGAAAAATTTACTAATATAAAAGAGAAATAAAAAGTAGTCATATAGATATTTTTATCAGAACTGGAACTTTGAAATAATTCTAACTGTTTTCATTTGAAAAGAAATGTGCAACAGAACTCACTTGTATGAAAGACACTGCCTGAAAATTAAACCACATATTTGTTGTGGTGATTATTAAATATTAATTAAATATCTAGTATGTATACGTGTCTGAGCATACTTTAGCAGGAGAAGGTATACAATAAATAACTAGACAATATTAGACATCTAACTTTAGATATTGCAAAAAATAACTATAAACAAACATAGTTCAGGGAAAATTTAAGGATCTAACCTTAACCTGCTAAGTTGGTGGCATATATTTTAGAATTATTGGTTGAATGCTGCACCTCAGGCAAAGTTTAATGATTTAACTTAAAAGTTAGCAACGTATATTACTAGATAGCTGGAAAATATTCTTCTAAATTGTTCTTGGCCATAAATGCCTCGTTTTTACTTTGGTTTTCACCGAAATAATTTGAATTCTTTAAGACTAATGGTGCTACTTTTTCTTTTGTGACTTTTTTGTGGCACAGGACAGCATGAATTAAGTCCTCCTCTAGTTATGTGTACTTCTCTCTGTCATTATAATACCCATGACTCTGAATTTTAATTATATTTTTATTTGGGATCTTCACTCTAAAAGACTGAGAACCTCCAGAAGAAGGATTCATGTATTATTCTTCTTTCAAGGCTTCCAGAGACTAAAGAATGTGGTTGGCAAACATGTCATGATCAATTCATGACTGAACATTATGTTACACAGATATTTTTAATGTGATTTGATAGAAGAGTATATTACAACAGCAAAAGAAAAATTTGTGGAATTGAGGAAAAGGGGCCAGGTTTTGTACATGCAAAAGTAGACTTTGAACTTGTCTGGAATGTTTGAAACACTTTAGAATTTTTATTAGATAATTTGCATTTTTCCAAATAATTCTCTCAGTGTGATGGACAAACTGAAGTGAATATAAGGTCAATAATATATTTTGAGAAATGGCACAGAGTCTCTAAGTGATATGAGTAGTGTTGCAATGAGTATAAAACCCTACATTCCATCAGAATAATTGCCTAATGATAAAGACAGGGAAGGGTTGAGACATTATCTTGGGAGACTTTAGATGCGACAAATTGGCCCAAGATTCATTTTTAGAGAATCATTTAAACATAGCAAGAAATAAAATGCAAATGAGAAGCTAGAAACTTGGGATGGTAATCCAAAGAAGAAAGTATAGCAAGGACAAAGAATTTCTACTTTCAAGAAGAATATGTGCAATACCATTAAAACTGTTGGAGAGATCAATAATATACAGACTCTAACTACCTGTTGAAATTAGTAGTATATTTTTCATCAGTATTTTCTTTGTGTATGATTGAACCCCTGGTAATTTACTAGTGAGCTACACTTCCAGCATTCATTGAAATCTTCAAGAGTTTGAGAAGGTAAGGACAGAAGGTCAAATAGAGAAAGAATGAAGAAAGAAAACAGTATTTAGCCATGATATATTATTTAAATTCTTGGAAGTTAAGAAGAAGTAATATATGATTCTAGCTAAGAGGCTTCAGTTTTCTATTTACTTAATGATGGAAGAGATAAGAGCACATATCTTTTCCAAAGGAAAAATATTTCAGAATCATTTATTACTGTTTTACACCATTTTTATATTATAGTTAATGATAAAAGTAAAAGTATTCGTGATTATACTTTACCTGAGCTCCAGGCTTCCTCTGGGAAATAAATATCTCCTTTCTGCCATTATTGCAGATTAAAGAAATTTCAAAATTTACTATTTCAAAAATAATTGACTTTGAATATCAGAGTACCTGGAATGACTGTTGTTTGGATTAAATGGGGCATTTGTTTTATAGTTACTTCTATGTATTCATTTTCATGGCTCCCTAGATAAAACTTGCATATCTCTCTATTCTGAGGTTGTTTTTGAAGCAATGAAACACTGCTTGAAACTTACAGAAAACAAGTTTTATTTGAAATGTTTTAAAGAGCCTCTGCAATCCATAAAGCAGGCCCAAAATGAATTACGTAGAAGACTGTAATCAGTCACAGACTTATTAGTTCATTGTAGCCAAGGGCTATTCTAGAGTAGTGCCTGTCTAGATGTCAGTATTGATACCCCACAGTCAATTTTGAGCACTTCTGATACAGTAGCTTAAACAAATCCCTTCTCACAAATATTCATGAACATTAAGGTGTTTTAAGAGTTTATAAAAGGAAAATATTAATTGCCTTTGACTGCTTTCAAACCAAATGTAAAGATATAAATATAAAATCCTGAAAAATTACATGACAAAAGAGAGGGCATTGTAACGACCATCAAATAGATGAACTTAGGTTTTATACTTATATGCAATACAACCTTTCAGTTTAGAATAAGATCTGTGATTTTTGTATCTATGTGTACATCTAAGGGGTCATTAGTATCAACCAGAATGCTCTTGTTTTGCTATTGCGGTGAAGACTATGAGTTTGAGAGGGTGTATATTGAGCAGTACAGAATTTTTATGTATAATGAAACCAGGAAAATTGTGTTTACATTATGAAAAACTAAGAGCTCTTAAAGCACTAGGTATTGAATTGAGGAGGGAATAGAGAGGGCAAACTTTGTTGTCAAAAGAACACAGGTTAGCAGCATTGCCTGAGAATTTCTGAACTAAAATGCTGAGCAGTTGGGATATGGGAAGTGACTGAGATCCTTTTATTGGTGCTTGTGAGACAGTGAAAGGTGTGAAATGTATCTCTGGCAGTCTACCCTTGCTTATTGTGATACTTACATGTGCTTTCAACTCGAATGCATTAACTAGCTCAGAGGACAGTTCTAGGTGTGTCTGTGGATGACTGACATGCAGGCCACAAAATGAGAAGGCAAAACCCGTGCTGGATGTGGGTGGTACTAAGCAATAGGTTCGTTGCCTGGATAGAATAAAAAAGGAAAGAAGAAGGAGTCTTTTTATTTGGAGGAGCTGCTGTTTTTGCCATCACCTTTGAAATTTTGTCTCCTGTTTCTTCAGGCTTCCAGCTCAGACTCTTCAGTCTTACCACTCAGACCCTCAGCTTTCCATCACAGACTCACAGCAGACTCTGCACTGAGATCCAGGCCTTCAGCTTGTGACTAGATCCTGGGCTCTGCAGCATGCAGACAGGAATTTGGCATTCTCTCCCCCATCACTCCGCATGTAGTCATTATGAGCCTACTTTGTAAATCATTAATATTTATATTTACATTTATACTTATATTTAATCTGTTCCTCCATGAACTCTAATACACACAGAAAATATTCATACAGTTGTTTGACAATATATACATATTTTTAAAAATTATACCTTAAAGATAACGGAAACCTCAGAGAAACACGGATTTACTTCCTTTTCAAATTGCAAAACTTCTTTCTTGTTCTGTTAATAATAATACTAAAAGATAAAGATGGGGATAGGAAAGTTGTGAAGTTTTCAATGTGTCACAAGTTCCACCCTGAGTTAACATCTTTGAATGTCAAGGTTGCTAATTTGACTTTCAGAACCACAGTGATCTTTCTCTTACTTTCTGTAGAAACTTATTTGTTATTTCTCTTTTATCTATTTTGTATTTTGGAGGTAAATGCAGGTATTTTAATATCTTTGAAACTTTTCCAAATATATTTTTCAGTCATATAAATTACCTATCCCCATAATTCTAATCTAAGATCTCCTTGAACTTTAATGAATGTTCGCATCACTTCTGCATTAGATTTTAGGATCTGTGAGTGCTTTTATTCTTTCTGTGGCACCCCAGTAACAATCAAAAACCATTATGATTAAGGTTTGATAAGTACCTGTATTAAGTAAATCAAGAATTATTTTAATATATACTAATAAATTCTTTAGTGTATGATTGTACTTTGGTGCCTAAAGGGAGCTCAAAATAAATATTTTGTGTGAACATTTTTGGCTACAAATAATGAATAATTTTGGAAACAAAAACCACATTGATATTTAATATCAATTGGGGACAAACACTACATAAGATATTATGCATCTTTTCTTCTATCTAAGAAAGGTTCTGCTTAAATTCTCATCTCCGTGTTTTATATGAGCCACTTAAATACAGTAAGATAGACAAACTAAGGGCTGGGAGTTTGGCTCAGTGACTTAAGCACCTGTCTGGCAGGTGCGAGGTTATGAGTTCAAGCCCCAGTGCCACAAAAAAAAAAAAAAAAAAAAAAAAAAAAAAAAAAAAAAAAAAAAAAAAAAAAAAAAAAAAAAAAAAAAAAAAGACAAAATGAATAAAAT